>JXCR01138764.1:194086-313824 GCA_002079205.1 Phalaenopsis hybrid cultivar | reverse complement strand
ATGCTAGACCCACCCATCATGCTTAGAAAATGTCCATGGTAGGGGATAGTGTGACTAGAGCTCTTCAAACCCTCTATGTTTAAAAAAGTACATAAGGTTTTAATTTTTGAACACAAAATGTGCACATTAAAGTATTGAGAAATTTACCTTCATACCACTAAATTTCTATATATTCACATATCTAAAACCTAAACTTTAACTTTTACCTATATATTAGATTACATATGAATACAAACATATATTTTACTTTTTATAAGTTAAAATTGTAATGTTTTTGATGTGATATAAATGATTTGAGTGTTATAATATAAAAAAATAGTACTAGATATATAAATACATAGGAACTGACTGGTATTTTTGTAAATGTCCTTAAGGTTTTTTGCTATCATGTTTAGTAAAAATGTACATGAGTTTTTCGATATCTAGAACTCATGTTTTATTTTGTAATATTGACATATATATGTATATAATATTGAGAATGATTGTCAGTATTGAAGTTTTATGGTCATGTTATTAAATGCATTTTTTTCTTATTTAACATTTCACTAGTAAGTACCACAATGAATAAGGGCAAAGAAGTTGGATCATATGCGATGTGGGACAGGGAAGCAACAAATATTTTCTGAGATCTCTGTCTTAAGGAGGTGGAGCTAGGAAATAGACCTACGACATATTTTAACAAAGAAGGTTGGAATAATGTTTCTGTCAAATTCAAAGAACTCACAGGCAGAGACTGCGACAGGATCAAATTTAAGAACAAGTGGGATCAATTAAAGAATGATTGGAAATTTTGAAAAGAACTTAAGAGGGGAACTACAGGTTAGGGTTGGAATTCATTGAAACGAACGATAGATGCTCCTGAGGAGTGGTGGGCTGAGAAACTACAAGCAAAGACTCACTCAATATCATCTCTTTATTTCAATTTGAGTTAAATTGAAATGACTGTACTAATTAACTTTTCTTCACCATATAGGTCGTGCCAGCAGCTAAGAAATTTAAAATGAATGGTATTGATCCAGTAATAGAAGAGAAGTTGGATGGTATGTTCAAAGAGGTTGTTGCAATGGGAGCACATGCTTTCACCCCATCTGAACATGAGTTTATTGGCACAACTAATGCTCTTGGAACTGATAATATAAGTGGCTCAGGAGAAGTACCTTGTCAAATCCATAGGTCAGTTGCTGAAAGGTTTGCTGAATCCTCATCCATTCTAAAACGGCATAGGGTTAAGAAAAAGAAGAAAGGAGCGACATTCGTCAGAAGCACAATCGAAAAGCTTGTTGAATCATGCTCTGTTAAGCTTTATGCATCACAAGATGTATCCGTTGAGGGGTGTCTTTGAATCCTAAATACACATGCTGAGGTAAAAGAAAATATAAAATTTTATCTCAACTGTGTTAAGTTACTACAAGATCCAGTCCGTAGAGAATTTTCTGTGAAGTTGGAGGCAGAATATCAAGCCAATTTCTTACGTTCCTTCATGGAGAACTGAATGTTTAGAAAGTTTGTCGTTTCGTTATCTCAAAACTATTTGTATTGTTGTAACGTGGATTGCTATTTGTTTTCCTAGCACTTCTTTTATTTCACTCTTTATATTTAACCGGATGTTTTTTCTCAAAACTTATTGTACTGATTGTACTGGTTGTACTGTTGCATCTAGATGTCTTTAAATGTTTGAAGGTATTAACTATTATCTTTGAACTACTTTTGATAGGATAAATCCAGAACATTTGCACTATGTTAGAAAGATAGTGTTTATTCTTACTTTGTTATATGACTACTACTTCACATACATCGAACGAACTCCATATATGACATCAACATATGTTGGTGATAAATGAGTCGGTGAGTTACTACAAGGTCATCCGACATGTTTTGCAAACATATTTCGTATGACAAAAGAGATTTTCATCGAACTGCTCTGCGAACTACAACACCGTCATGGTTTGAATGGCTCTAATAGAATGACATCAAGAGAGGTGTTAGCAATTACACTCTATATTTTATCTCAAAATGAGTCCATTAGAGGAGTCATGGAGCGATTTCAACATTCATCGGAGACTATCAGCAGGTATTTCTCTATTAGTCTGAATGCACTGGTAACNGTTTTAAACTCCCAAAAATTGATTAATATGAAGAGATAACTAACCCCTACAAGCTTATTGACCACTATCGAACAATCATGCACATTCAGCATGTCTCTAATGCGCTTCTTTATAAAGTGTTCTTTGTCATTCTCAAGATTGAAGCTCACACATGGTTCTATTCGTGACGTAATTCATAATAAATAGAATGATCATCAAAGAATCATCTCATTTATACGAAATTCATGAGAATGAGAGAAAATCGCTCCAGCAATATTTCTGCAGATTCTCTACATAAGCTCGTCAGATTCTGGCATTGGATCCTAAAGTACTAAGAGAAGTCTTTCTTGAAGTGTTCCTCCCAATACTTTTCTACTCATCATTGATGCGAGAAACGAGTCATTCTTTCGTCAATCTTGTCTATCGTATCGAATCTCAAATCTCTATATAAGGAACAATCCTAATGATTTGGGGACAAACACAAGAATAACGCCGAGAATGCCAATCAAATCTCACAATGAAAGAAGTTTGAACCACGTCTTAATGGTCGTCAAGGATGAATGGGTCATCAAGAAGAATAATCTGTCAAGTGGTCAAGGCCGTTTAAAAATTCAGATAGTGAAGATCAATCCCAATATTGTCAGTTTCACCATGCAAAAAGGCATTCAACAAACAGATATTTGCACTTAAAGAAAGAACTTGAAAGTCTAATACATCAACATTACCTGGGCCGCTGCTTACAAGAATAAGGTGGGGAGAATCAGAAAAAAAAAATCATCAGGATTATCAAAAACGAGGTACAGCTATAAATTATCTTACTTGTGTAAAAAATCTTTTGCTTTCATCCTAACATATAAGTCCTTAATTTTATTTCTAGTAAGATTTTTCTTATTGCTTTAAACAATTGCTAATATTGAAATATTTTATTATCAATAAAAAAATTTTATTCTCTCATGAAAGATTTTGTGTAGAAAACCCCATCGAAGGCAAATGGCAGACAAGGTCTCTACCCATACTCCTAAAAGTCGAGCTCATGGGAACAAACTCAATAGAAACGATTGAGGGCAAGTGGCAGACAAAGTCTCCACCTATAATTCTAAAAATATAGCCCATGAGGAAAGGCTAGATGGGATGCTACAGTACCTCAAGAAGATGAGTCCGGGAGACAAGTCTCGATGGGAAGCCACCATGCCGAGCCCAGAAGACAAATCTCGATGGGAAGCTAAAAGTGGACAATATCTTCACTAGAAAGACCCTCTGAAAGCAAGTTGTTGATATGATCGTAACTCAAAAACCCTAAAAGGCTATGTCCCAGACAATACATGTATATAAAAAATCCTAGAATACTGCAAGCTTCAAAAGGTACAGTTATATTATATATCTCAGAAAGCTACAAGTTTCGGAAGGCATAAACCTTAGAAAGTGAATGATTCTTCTTTATATAAAGTGCATGAGCTAACTTTGATTACAAACTTTTACGTATTTGAAGCCAAAATATATAGAGGGGTTGTAAACCTCAAAAGTCTGATGTTGCTAAACTCCTACTAGGGAGTGGGGGCAACACTCAGATTGAAATATGTTCGATTCAAGACTTTTAACATTTTTTAACTCTTATGGGGTAAGTTGTAAGTAAATAATTTTCTTACATCAAGCAAAAAAAAAAAACTACACCAAACAAACTCAGAGATGTACGAACAAATGCAATATCACAATATCGAGCTAAGAAAATACGTGCTAACAAACGCATTATCACCGTATACAAATATCGCATCACATGATTAAATGATACAATTACCAACACATATAGGTACAAAAACTACAATAGGACAACAAAAATAGAGACTTCAATTCGCTACGACATCCTCTTTATCATTAGAAGGTCCGCAGCTTCATGTTCTCTTTTCCAAAAGCTAGCATCCTCACTTGAAAAGCATGCAAAGTCTCTGCGTTCTAATTGAGGGGTTATTCTTCTCATGATCACCAAAAATATGGTTGATCTTTGCAAGCCCGATCTTTCGTGCCCTTGAAAAAAAGGTCGGCTCATTTTAAAATGGTTTCGTTATCGCTTTTTCAAAATTCAAGTACTTCAAATTTCTAGGGCATGGAACTCTCCAGATATTGGTATATTAACAGTACATAAAATCTCCTCAAGAAAGCGCGACAGCGCCCTAAAAATTTCCTTCCAAAAAGTGTGACAGCAATGCAAAAAATTCTCTTCTAGAAATCACAGCAACAACACGGGAAATCTTCACCAGAAAGTGTGAAACAGCATGAAAAATTCGCTCTTGAAACCGTAATAATAATGTGAAAATTTTCCTCAAGAACTCACTACAACAGCGAGAGAAATCTCCCACAAAACGCGTAACAACACTGCATAAAATTTCCTCCAAAAAGCATGCAGCAATTCAATAAAATCTCCTCCAGCTATCACCCAAGTAACGCGGGACATCTCACCTAGAAAGTGTTGCAGCGGCGTAAAAAATCTACCCCGGCAAGTATGACAGTAAAGTGAAAAACCCTCTAGAAATCACCACAGTAGCATGAGAAATCTACTTCAAAAACTGTGACAGCAACGCGAAAGAGGAGCTCCGTAGATCACACAAGAGGACTGGGGGGCCACTTTTTTTCTTCTGGGAGCCCTGTTGAATGTCTGCTAGCAGGCCGAGGGAATCTACATTTTTTCTTCTGAGTGATTCCACAATTTTTTTTTTCTCTGAGCCACGTTAATCGCCTACTAGCAAGCCAAAAAATTGTATTTTTTTCTTCAGGAATTCTCGTTGATAACCTGCTAACATATCAGAGAATTCCACATTTTTTTTCTTACGGGAGCCCAACTAATCGTTTGTTAGTATATCGAGGGACCCTAGCTTTTTCTTCTGAAATTTTGGTTGAGCGTCTGCTAGTAGACCGGAGGACGCACTTTTTTTTATTTATTTTAGGAGTCTTGTTGATCATTTGTTAGTAAACCAAGAGACTTCACGTTTTTCCTCCTCTTTATCACTTATTTATGGGATCAAAATGACCCCAAAAAAAAATCAACTAAGAAAATGTCCAAGAATGGTCGTAATTCGAGTGTTCCCATGACAGTCAACCGAAACCAATCAGATTTGGACGGCATTTGCATGTGATATGCATGATTTCAACAAATCATGATTCACACCATATATCATGGTCCGCATGAAATCTAGATTTATCAAATTCAAACCGTGATGAAAGAGATTGCAAGTGACGACGGAATAAATCTAGCTCGCAATCAAATTTTAAAAATCCGGATTTACGTCACAAAAGTGATGTAACACATAGGAATAAAAATGAAGATGAAATGCAAAAAAATTAGATTCAAGGGAGTGTTGGATTTATTTATTTATTTTGGTGTTTGTATGGCTTTAAGTTAAATCCAAAGCTAAATCCAATTAATAATATGCTACCAAACACCAGTAAGTCTAAAACTAGTTGACATTTTTTTCCACCCTCCAGGAAGGCAGAAATTCCACTTCCCTCATAAAAATCAAATATTGANTAACCCAATATTTTTTCTTTATTGTTTGTCATGTAGCAGTAACCTTTGTGCTTCTTTTTTCCTTTTTCCTTTTTCCTTTTTCCTTTTTCCTTTTTCCTTTGCATATCAGACAAAGTTGAAGTTTGTTTTTTTATTCTTCTTCTGTAGAGCTGTTGAATGATATCTGTATATTGATGCTAAATGATGAATGTGGCCTGAACTTCGTGCTCTATTTAAATACTTGAGTAATGCTTCATCCTCCAACCAAAACTCATTAATTTAAGCGTTTGTTTAGAGCAGGGCTTTACCCTTCATATAAAACTCATTTGTGGAATGATCTTTATGATTTTGCAATAATGCTTAAATTGTACGTTGATGGACATTCGTTGTTCTATGGGGACTACTACATTTCTCGAGGAATGGTAATAGTGCAGCTTGGATGAACTATGATTTTATTTGTGCAGTTGCATCATTGTGTTATTGGTAGCGAATATGTTCATGAATCTTTGTTTTGAATATATAAGGCCGTACAGCAATTCTCCCATATTTGTTTGATATTGGTGCTTGCAGCTGTTGTTTCCATGATATATTTACATTTTTAACATCTAAACTTAAGTGCTTATATTGGTCTCAAAGAATATATTGACTTCCATGATATATTTACATTTTTAACATCTAAACTTAAGTGTTTATATTGGCTTCATAATCTCCAAATTGAAAGAATTTTGGTCGATGCCCTCGCCAGCATGCTGCCATATTTGCTTTTTCAGCTTCTTACTTTNTCTTATGCCGACACGAAGTACCACATTCCGGACTTCGAGAGGTCAAGCGGGGTTGCACGTGGTAGAAAGGAAGTTTTTAACAAACAACACTCCTCTTTACGTGATGTCATTGAGAGGTCATTCAGGGTATGGAAGAAGAAGTGGGTGATATTACGTGACATGTCAACCTACTCATTTCCGAAGCAAGTAAAAATAGTTGTGGCAACAATGGCTCTGCATAACTACATACGACGACACCACTCACGCTCCGATGAGAATTTTGCATCTGTAGATGAAAACTTGCATCATATTCCACAAGAAGCATTTGAATTCCATGTCGGACGTCCCATACCCCAGGATGAATCAGAACATCCTTACAGGCATGAAGGTGAAGGTGCAAGGGAAATTGCGACATTGCGAGACCAGATAGCGGACGAAATTGTGCGATTATGACACTGCTTCTCGTGGGGGCAGTTGTTGTATAGCGAAGTTCAAAGTCAGTTTTTTGAAATAGCAATTTTTTGTACTTTGACGAAGTTCAAAGTCAGTTTTTCAAAATAACAATTTTTTGTACATTTGCGGAGTAGAAAGTCAATTTTTGTTAACCTTTTTTGTAAAGTTGTTGAATCTTCTGTATATTGATGCATATTTATGGACTAAATATTTACATTTTCAAATGGTTTGGGCTGGTAGTAATTACAACTCATATTCTGTAGTTAAATTTTAGCCATTTCCCAAGCAAAATGTAACTGAAAGGAGTTCACCAGACATTTCAAAAAGCTGATTGAAAGAATCTTCTGTGGAGGTTTATCAGAGTAAACGTTGTAAGGTCACATTCTATTTTTTTTATTGGAAGATTTACATGCATACCACTCGATTCTTCTGTATTTATAAATCTAACACTTCAGCTTCAATTTTTACTTGCTAGTCACCTTATCTATGCATTTAAATGATAAAAAAATTTTATGTGATATGAAAAATTTGGGTGTTATTAATGTCAAACTTAAAGTTTTGGTGTTAGATAGGTAAATACACAATAATTGGTTGGTATCTATGTAAATGCCCCTTTATTTTGGCGCCACAGCAAACAAAGGCTTCAGAAGTTCAAGCAGAAGTGATATGCAACTAACATAGATTTGTGATATATGGATAAGATAGTATCAAGTATCAGATTTCTATTGAAACTCTGCAGTTGAATCCTGTTGTTAAAAACAAAAATGAAACTGTCCGATAGCAAAAAAATGCTGATCAGTTTGGCAAGGACCATTAGCTGAAAAACATGCAAAAGTATTGAGACTTACTACTTCATAAAAGGCAGGAGTGGACCAATACAAAAAGTGTTCCCAGATAGTGAACCCAATATTTTTTCTATGATATGATATGATTCTATGCAAGTCTTTCTTTCTTCACATATTCTAGTAGAAGAGGCAAGGAGTGGACTTAATATGATTCTATGCAAGTCTTTCTTTCTTCACATATTCTGCAGCAGTATTTACGACTTCGTTAATTACATTCTTTAGTTCACATTTACTAGTTGTTTAATTCAATTGCATTCATTAATTGTTCTGGTAATTTCAACCATACTTGCAAAAAAAACATGAGAGCAGGCAACTGGGGCGTGCAATACTAGAAAAATAGTTGATTTACACATCCTCCAAGTTTCTATTTACAGCAAACATTTTAAGAGTAATCAAATTTTCAATTTGCCATGCTAATTTCTCATTCGTATGATAGGTGTTAAAATGACATGCATTTGCACAGCATTTTCGCATGTACTTTATTTATACAATTCCAACTGAAAATCTGAATATTACCAAATTTAATGGAATAAGAATAGGTGAAAGTGCATATCAGGCTAACCCAATATTTTTTCTTTATTGTTTGTCATGTAGCAGTAACCTTTGTGCTTCTTTTTTCCTTTTTCCTTTGTCCTTTTTCCTTTTTCCTTTTTCCTTTGCATATCAGACAAAGTTGAAGTTTGTTTTTTTATTCTTCTTCTGTAGAGCTGTTGAATGATATCTGTATATTGATGCTAAATGATGAATGTGGCCTGAACTTCGTGCTCTATTTAAATACTTGAGTAATGCTTCATCCTCCAACCAAAACTCATTAATTTAAGCGTTTGTTTAGAGCAGGGCTTTACCCTTCATATAAAACTCATTTGTGGAATGATCTTTATGATTTTGCAATAATGCTTAAATTGTACGTTGATGGACATTCGTTGTTCTATGGGGACTACTACATTTCTCGAGGAATGGTAATAGTGCAGCTTGGATGAACTATGATTTTATTTGTGCAGTTGCATCATTGTGTTATTGGTAGCGAATATGTTCATGAATCTTTGTTTTGAATATATAAGGCCGTACAGCAATTCTCCCATATTTGTTTGATATTGGTGCTTGCAGCTGTTGTTTCCATGATATATTTACATTTTTAACATCTAAACTTAAGTGCTTATATTGGTCTCAAAGAATATATTGACTTCCATGATATATTTACATTTTTAACATCTAAACTTAAGTGTTTATATTGGCTTCATAATCTCCAAATTGAAAGAATTTTGGTCGATGCCCTCGCCAGCATGCTGCCATATTTGCTTTTTCAGCTTCTTACTTTTCTATGAATGTAAAGCCTCGTAGTGTTGTTAATGCTTGCATTTGAACTATGCATATACATTGAAGTTGTACTAAGAGTCTCCCTTAGAGGAATGTCTGTTAATATCTAGATATTTATGCTTCAGAATTTAATTCATGGCTTATGTTGGAATATCATGTTGGCTTATAAGTTGGAAAATACGAGGGTTTAATATAAATACATAAGAATTGGGTGGAATGTAACTAAATGCTACCCTTTTTATAATAAATATGAATTTATTTGCAGGGATGAAAAGAGTTTCTGACATCCACGCTGAAATTTTTGCTTTTAAATTCAATTCTTATGTATTTACATATTTAACACCTAAGTTTTCATTTTTTTTACTTTTTCATGTGCCATGGCGATTAAGCAGCTTGGATGACCCATGACTTTAAGGGCAACCACCGCTTTAAAGATGAGCAGCAGATAGTTTATACTTAATGTTGAGTTAAAATGAATGGGTTACACAATCTCTGAAAACCATAAATATTTTTGTCATAAATCTGTCTGACTTGACAACATTATGTATGGTTATAATTTTTGTTGGATCTTAATACCTGTTGTACAATGATGTATGTCATTATTGTCAATTTTTTTACAGATCTATTCTGATTTTCATAACTGCAGGACAATGAGTTTCAGATATTCAGGGAAGTCCGAGAAAGTGATGTGTCGGTGCGGACTACCTTCCTTGCTATTCACGTTACGCCAGACACAGCTTTGAAAGGCAATTTTACAGGTGTTCTTGGTGGGCACAACGACAGGAGGACTGTAGTTTCTTCAGGTGGGACGAGAGGGAGTGGGAGTCTATTTCTATCATATCCCAGAAGGATACCCAGATCGGAGTTCGTCGATATCAACATTTCAGAACACTGCATCTGGTTTGAGTGCTTCCATTCTACGGTATCCCAATCAGACAGATTTGCTCAGGGTTCTGTAGTTTCAGAGTCAGGTGGCATGTGTCGTGATATGCTATATTATAAAGTTAACATTATCATATTTTTACTTTTCATTTTACAATGTTATTTTTTCTTTTTTATGAACTCTCATTATACTTTGTATT
This sequence comes from Phalaenopsis hybrid cultivar, assembly GCA_002079205.1. NCBI lineage: Eukaryota > Viridiplantae > Streptophyta > Magnoliopsida > Asparagales > Orchidaceae > Phalaenopsis > Phalaenopsis hybrid cultivar. The sequence continues at coordinate 303,783 of JXCR01138764.1, read as the reverse complement.
AGTATGTGTTTGTGCGTTTGACTTTTGTATGTGTAACATATTCGTTTGATGTGATCGGGTATGTTTTAGTTATATAAATATAAATCAACTTTTTAGTGTTTTCTTGTCTAAACAGTGATCTTTAATTTTATTGAGAAAAGAACAAATTCTGCTGCACAGATTATTCATTTAATTAAAAAAAATTTCAAATTAGTTGTTTATAAAATGCACTAACCAAACAGCTAAACTGCTTATTCAGAACCGGGGCAGAATGGTCAATTTTCCAGAATCAGTTGTTTTCCATAAGCGTCAACCAAACAGCCAGACAGCTTATCCGGATCAGCTGCTCATCAGCAGATTATCAGGATAAGCTGCTTATCAGCAGAAACTGAATAAGCTGCAGCTGCCCCAAACAGACCCTAAATCTAGCTCGCAATCAAATTTCAAAAATCTTGATTTACGTCACAAAAGTGATGTAACACATAGGAATAAAAAAGAAGATGAAATGTAAAAAATTTAGATTCAAGGGAGTGTTGGATTTATTTATTTATTTTGGTGTTTGTATAGCTTTAAGTTAAATCCAAAGCTAAATCCAATTAATAATATGCTACCAAACACCAGTAAGTCTAAAACTAGTTGACATTTTTTTCCACTCTCCAGGAAGGCAGAAATTCCACTTCCCTCATTAAAATCAAATATTGGTTTTTCTTTAGAAAATGTATTCAGATATAATCAAACAATGATATTACGTTTAAATTCTGATAAAATCAGCGAAGCCCTCACTTCGTTTTCATTACCTTTACCCACCCAACATATCAAACAGAGATCTCTTCAGTTTTCCACTAATCAGAAGCTTTGAACCCGCACTAGTGCTCAATCTTTACAGTTGAGAAATCGTTGCTAAAGTAGCACTAGGGAAAGAAACAAGAAGTAGATGGCAGCGCAATGGGGGACTTACGCCTTTGCTCCAGCACCGCGGAAGGCTTCATCGACGCCGCCCTTCCACATCGTCGGGCCAGATCCACAAGGCACGCAAACCAAAGCGCGAAGAAGCGAACCGTGATCAGCCTGCAAGAATGATTAGATTACAGAAAAAGAAGGGGATCCAGACATCTCAAAGGCGGAGTGGAGCTGTGTTAAAGAGTAGCGATGAGGGCTAAAAAAATCGCAGGAATTAGTCTGAAGAAGTTAGTGGGAGAGACACTGAAGTTTTTAATTAATTAAAAGAAAAAAAATTTGTTTGTGGTGGGCCCCGCCATTAAAACATAAAAAGTTAAAAAAAAAAGAAAATTAAGTCCCACTAGTTAAAAATTTAAAAAGATAATTAAGAGCTATGAGCTTTTGAATACTGAAAAAATATTACATCCAATAAAATTACGTTGTGGATCTAATCGGTCTGATAACACAAGAGAATATTCATCTCGTATTATTCAGGTATTATTGTGTGTTATTCAGGTATTATTGTGTGTCATTCAAGTATTATTGATGTGTTATTATGTTATTATAACACCGAAAATATTCTCCTAACATAATAACATCTGAATAACATATAATAACATTTGAATAACACGGAATAATACAAGGGGAATATTCATTTATTTTACCGGGCCAGACACCTCCGCGGCGTAATTTCATTGAATTTCGCACGTAACTCTACATGCGGAGTCCTGATGTAATATCTTTTCATAAATACTATTTTCTCAAGAGAACTTTACATGTATACCATACGTTTCTTCTGCATTTAAATATCTAGCACAAAAAAATTTAACATTTAATCTTATATAAAAAAAATGTGTATTTTTTTTAAAATAAAAGCCGTTAATTATGACATTCGTTAAATAACATGGATATAAATATGAAAATTTAGTTGTTTAATATGTAAAAATTTAATTGAAATTCAACTCAATTTCAATTCAATTTAGAATCAATTACAGTTTGACCAGTAGAATTCTTATAAATTTTAAGTTAGCAGGCAAGTTTTGGGTCATTTATGAGTTAGCGGGTCAACTCGAACCTGACTTGAAAATAAAATGGGTTAATCTTAACTCTAACCCGACATAAGAAATTGATCGTGTTATGGTATGACTTATATATCATATAGGGACAGACGCTGGATCGAAGTGGAGCGGAAGAATCTGTCTAAATCGAGAGTTACGTGGGTTGGGGGTGCGGGGGCAAAGCCCCGCGGTACGGTACAGAGGTAATGTTTTAATTACATATTATACTTAGGGTTTACTCTTGTGATTATAAATAGGTCCGTTAGTAACCCCAGGAGGTAACCTCTATTCTGTAACTTCTTTTCTGAATTAGTGAAAAGAATTCGCTGCTCTGCTCCCGATGACGTAGACATCTTTGCTGAACCTCGTTAAATCTTAGTGTTCTTCTGAATTTGTGTCGATTCCTGTTTTTCTTCGCCCTAATTTCTCAACAGATCGAGTCAACCTGAACCTGAAAATTTTCAAGTCCGGCTTATTCAAATTGACTTAGCTTGTTGGGTCAATTTCTTACATCCCTAGTCTTCATATCGGTCAGCCTCTGGTTCGCCCAACCTTTGGGTTGGTTGACCCTCGGTCAATCGTTCAATTGCTCTCCAACCACTGGGTCAGTTAACACATGGTCGAGCGCTCAACCAACCTCCATCATGGTGGACGTGCTCTGCTCCGAGCCACTTAATCCACGAATAATCTGATCAAAACTGTTTTGATTGTACGCCAGATTATGTTTACAAATATCACCTGGTTCAGCTAATTACATTCCAATTCAAATTAACAACTTCATTTTATTGCTTTTTTAGTATAATTTCTAAAAAAACCTCCTCCTTTCAGAAATGAACAAACATAGTTCATTGCAATTTAAAAAATCATGTGTTGCGACTCATTTCAACTCATTTATTCTTTTTCAGAAGTATCTACAGCCCACTTTCCATCAATTAAATTCCACTCTCTTCTAGTTTTCCAACTTCTTAACTATTTGGTATTATTATATTTTTATTCGGTAATTACTTTTCAGGAATTTTAAAGAAGAAACAAGGGTGCTATAAACACAATAAATGTAAGAAAAATATTATATAATTATTGCACTATGTAAATCATTTGTAATATCTACAACAACTTTCAAAAGATTGCACAATTTGTAATTACAGACTTCATAATTTTTATTTATTCAGACAAGAGTCATATAATTGGAGAAAATTTTACGTCTGAATATCGCACATTCAGACGGCTAACTGTCGGGCATCACATCATTATACACATCGGCGTCTGGCAACGTGATGCGCGATGATTGGACCTTGTGAAAATCCAAACATAACATTTTTTCTTAGAATTGAGCGCACAAAAATAACAATTTTATTTTAAATTTTCTTTCTTTAACCGTCTATCCACCGCTTAGTAATAATTTTGATAGAAAAAAATGAGCATACCTACTAAAATATGCCAAGAAATCTTACAACGACTTCATATCACATCTTACACCTTCATAAGTTCGAAATAATTAAAAACTGACACAAAATCCATCATGAATCACAAAACTAAATAAATTCATCCGCACTTCTCTCAAAAAAACCAAAAAAAAAGTTCATCAACGCTGAAAAATTCTAGTTATATCCCTTCAAATGCGACAAATGCCAATGGAATATCTCCGTCAAATCCATGTCTCCTGATTTCATAGCGGAAGCCTGAGCATCCGCAGCTGCTACAGCGCCAGCATTAGAACCCCCAAACTCATCTATAGCAGGAAGCGAAGGTCCACCGAGCAGATTAGACAAGTAGAAATCCCACTGTAATTGATCCCTTCCACCACCTCCACCTCCTCCTCCTCCACCACCTTCACTTCCAGCCTCAAAACCAGCACAAGTAACATTAGAAACAGGGGAAGGAAAGCTTTCCTCCTCCGCATTCAAGAACTGCGACACATACTCCATATCCGAACAGCCCAACAAATCCCCTTCTTCTTCTTCCATGTAGAGCAATTCCTCAACCATTTGGCATGCCAGCTGAGAGCCATGATCAGGCTGAGGTGGCTGAAGNATTTTTAACATTTAATCTTATATAAGAAAAATGTGTATTTTTTTTAAATAAAAGCCGTTAATGATGACATTCGTTAATAATCTACAATGCATGTTATAAAATCTTGGGATATCGTTAGTCAACCCTATTCCCCTCTTTGTGCAATCAAGATTGTCCACTCCTTCTATCTCAGTAGCAAATATGAATGCATCACTGGTTCTAATCCCTGATTTTGTCATTGATCTAAGGATATCAGCACTGACGTCACACATCTTTCTGCTGGAATGCAGTAGATGCTAGTCACCGTCCTCCGCCAACAAATGGTTGTGACTTCTATGAATTTGTTTACCGACCAGTTTCCCTCTAAATCAACGAAGTATCGGATCATGACTGGACAATCAGTCCTTATGTCCGCTCTTTTGAACCTCACCATTTGGATCTCCAAAAAAAAGGATCTCCAAAAAAATTACAAGTATATTATTTATGCATTCATTGTATACTATGAAGCCTTAATGTATTCCAAAAAATGATTATTTATCTTGCAATCTTATGACTAACATATTTCTTGTGCTATGTCTTGTTGTGATTATTAATCTTATGACTAACATGACCAATCTTATGACTAACATATTAGTTTAGTAGACCTAAACATATTAGTTTAGGTCTACTAAACTAATATGTTTTGCTTAACAAAAATTAACCTTAATCAAGATAATAGGGTCCCACCAAGTTAATCAAGTTTATGTATTAAGTAGTATTTTAAGAAAATCTAATTGACTACAAGGCTAACGACCTCGAGTTGTTTTGTCTGGTTATTATGGCTATCGATACCTGACAGTACTATCAAGTAATTATTTGATAGTACTTTTGCTTAAAGTTATTAATAAAAATTAATTTTCTTTTTCTTATTGCAGATGCCTTCTGGAGATAGGGATGATCTCCAAGATACAGAGTGTCAGTACTAGAGGAAGGACCTCGTCAAATGATGAGGCTGCAATATTGGGCAGAAGAGAACATTTTTGTCACTCTCCACCACGATCAGTGTTGTTGTCGATTTGTCCCTACAAGCCTCCACCCCGATGGTGCCACTTTCACTACACACCCCGTCATACCACCCATCTCCTCTGATCATACTAGCACCACTAGAAACAAAAGTTAAAAAATAAGATAATAAACTCCCATTAGTTAAAAATTTAAAAAGATAATTAACAGCTATGAGCCTGTGAATACTGAAAAAACATTACATCAGGAGGAGTCCAATAAAATTATGTTGTGGAGGTGATCGGTTTGATAACATAATAGAATATTCACCTCGTGTTATTCATGTATTATTATATATTATTCAGGTGTTATTGTGTGCTATTGAATTGTTATTGATGTGTTATTGTGTTATTATAACACCGAGAATATTCTCATAACATAATAACATCTGAATAACATACAATAACATCTGAATAACACGGAATAACACGAGGGAAATGTTCTTTTGTGTTACCGGGCCAAACACCTCAATGGTGTAATTTCATTGGATTTCACACGTAACTCTACATACGGAGTCCTGATGTAATATTTTTTTCGTGGATATTATTTTTTCAAGAGAATTTTACATGTATATCATACGTTTCTTCTGCATTTAAATATTTNAATATCATGTTGGCTTATAAGTTGGAAAATACGAGGGTTTAATATAAATACATAAGAATTGGGTGGAATGTAACTAAATGCTACCCTTTTTATAATAAATATGAATTTATTTGCAGGGATGAAAAGAGTTTCTGACATCCACGCTGAAATTTTTGCTTTTAAATTCAATTCTTATGTATTTACATATTTAACACCTAAGTTTTCATTTTTTTTACTTTTTCATGTGCCATGGCGATTAAGCAGCTTGGATGACCCATGACTTTAAGGGCAACCACCGCTTTAAAGATGAGCAGCAGATAGTTTATACTTAATGTTGAGTTAAAATGAATGGGTTACACAATCTCTGAAAACCATAAATATTTTTGTCATAAATCTGTCTGACTTGACAACATTATGTATGGTTATAATTTTTGTTGGATCTTAATACCTGTTGTACAATGATGTATGTCATTATTGTCAATTTTTGGACAGATCTATTCTGATTTTAATAACTGCAGGACAATGAGTTTCAGATATTCAGGGAAGTCCGAGAAAGTGATGTGTCGGTGCGGACTACCTTCCTTGCTATTCACGTTACGCCAGACACAGCTTTGAAAGGCAATTTTACAGGTGTTCTTGGTGGGCACAACGACAGGAGGACTGTAGTTTCTTCAGGTGGGACGAGAGGGAGTGGGAGTCTATTTCTATCATATCCCAGAAGGATACCCAGATCGGAGTTCGTCGATATCAACATTTCAGAACACTGCATCTGGTTTGAGTGCTTCCATTCTACGGTATCCCAATCAGACAGATTTGCTCAGGGTTCTGTAGTTTCAGAGTCAGGTGGCATGTGTCGTGATATGCTATATTATAAAGTTAACATTATCATATTTTTACTTTTCATTTTACAATGTTATTTTTTCTTTTTTATGAACTCTCATTATACTTTGTATTAGTATGTGTTTGTGCGTTTGACTTTTGTATGTGTAACATATTCGTTTGATGTGATCGGGTATGTTTTAGTTATATAAATATAAATCAACTTTTTAGTGTTTTCTTGTCTAAACAGTGATCTTTAATTTTATTGAGAAAAGAACAAATTCTGCTGCACAGATTATTCATTTAATTAAAAAAAATTTCAAATTAGTTGTTTATAAAATGCACTAACCAAACAGCTAAACTGCTTATTCAGAACCGGGGCAGAATGGTCAATTTTCCAGAATCAGTTGTTTTCCATAAGCGTCAACCAAACAGCCAGACAGCTTATCCGGATCAGCTGCTCATCAGCAGATTATCAGGATAAGCTGCTTATCAGCAGAAACTGAATAAGCTGCAGCTGCCCCAAACAGACCCTAAATCTAGCTCGCAATCAAATTTCAAAAATCTTGATTTACGTCACAAAAGTGATGTAACACATAGGAATAAAAAAGAAGATGAAATGTAAAAAATTTAGATTCAAGGGAGTGTTGGATTTATTTATTTATTTTGGTGTTTGTATAGCTTTAAGTTAAATCCAAAGCTAAATCCAATTAATAATATGCTACCAAACACCAGTAAGTCTAAAACTAGTTGACATTTTTTTCCACTCTCCAGGAAGGCAGAAATTCCACTTCCCTCATTAAAATCAAATATTGGTTTTTCTTTAGAAAATGTATTCAGATATAATCAAACAATGATATTACGTTTAAATTCTGATAAAATCAGCGAAGCCCTCACTTCGTTTTCATTACCTTTACCCACCCAACATATCAAACAGAGATCTCTTCAGTTTTCCACTAATCAGAAGCTTTGAACCCGCACTAGTGCTCAATCTTTACAGTTGAGAAATCGTTGCTAAAGTAGCACTAGGGAAAGAAACAAGAAGTAGNTATAATCAAACAATGATATTACGTTTAAATTCTGATAAAATCAGCGAAGCCCTCACTTCGTTTTCATTACCTCTACCCAACCAACATATCAAACAGAGATCTCTTCAGTTTTCCACTAATCAGAAGTTTTGAACCTGCACTAGTGCTCAGTCTTTACAGTTGAGCAATCGTTGCTAAAGTAGCACTAGAGAAAGAAACAAGAAGTAAATGGCAGCGCAATGGGGGACTTACGCCTTTGCTCCAGCACCGCGGAAGGCTTCATCGACGCCGCCCTTCCACATCGTCGGGCCAGATCCACAAGGCACGCAAACCAAAGCGCGAAGACGCGAACAGTGATCAGCCTGCAAGAATGATTAGATTACAGGAACAGAAGGGGATCCAGACATCTCAGAGGCCGAGTGGGGCTGTGTTAAAGAGTTGAGATGAGGGCTAAAAAAATCGCAGGAATTAGTCTGAAGAAGTTAGTGGGAGAGACACTGAAGTTATTAATTAATTAAAAGAAAAAAAAAGATTTAGTGGTCTTTGTTTGTGGTGGGCCCCACCATTAAAGCATAAAAAGTTAAAAAATAAGATAATTAACTCCCATTAGTTAAAAATTTAAAAAGATAATTAAAAGCTATGAGCGTCNCATCGACGCCGCCCTTCCACATCGTCGGGCCAGATCCACAAGGCACGCAAACCAAAGCGCGAAGAAGCGAACACTGATCAGCCTGCAAGAATGATTAGATTACAGGAAAAGAAGGGGATCCAGACATCTCAGAGGCCGAGTGGAGCTCTGAGTAGAGATGAGGGCTAAAAAGATCGCAGGAATTAGTCTGAAGAAGTTAGTGGGGGAGACACTGAAGTTATTAATTAATTAAAAGAAAAAAAAAAGGATTTAGTGCTCTTTGTTAGTGGTGGGCCCCACCATTAAAGCATAAAAAGTTAAAAAAAAAAAGAATTAACTCCCATTAGTTATAAATTTAAAAAGATAATTAACAGCTATGAGCCTCTGAATACTGAAAAAATATTACATCAAGAGTTCAATAAAATTACATCGTGAAGTTGATCGTCCCGATAACACAAGAGAATATTCATCTGATGTTATTAGGGTATTATTGTGTGTTATTCAGGTGTTATTGTGTGTTATTCAAATATTATTGATGTGTTATTGTGTTATTATAACACCGAGAATATTCTCATAATATGATAACATCTTAATAACATACAATAACATCTGAATAACACGGAATAACACGAGGGAAATATTTTTTTTTGTTACTGGGCCAAACAACTCCACGACGTAATTTCATTGGATTTCGCACGTAACTCTACATGCGGAGTCCTGATGTAATATTTTTTCATAAATACTCTTTTTTCAAGAGAATTTTACATGTATACCATACGTTTCTTCTGCATTTAAATATCTAGCACACAAAAATTTAACATTTAATCTTATATAAGAAAAATGTGTAATTTTTTTTAAAATAAAAGCCGTTAACGTGGCATTCGTTAAATAATGTTAAAATTTTGAATAACATGGATATAAATATGAAAATTTAGTTGTTTAATATGTAAAAATTTAATTGAAATTCAACTCAATTTCAATTCAATTTAGAATCAATTAAAGTTTGACCAGTAGAATTCTTATAAATTTTAAGTTAGCAAGTAAGTTTTGGGCCATTTATGAGTTTGCGGGTCAGCTTGAACCCGTCTTGAAAATAAAATGGGCTAAAATCTTAACTCTAACCCGACATAAGAATTTGATCGTGTTAAGGTATGGCTTATACACCATATAGGGACAGACGTTGGATCGAAGCGGAACGGAGCGGAAGAATCTGTCTAAAACGGTAGTTACGTGGGTTGAGGGTGCGGGGGCAAAGCCCCGCGGTACGGTACAAAGGTAATGCTTTAATTACATATTATACTTAGGGTTTACTTCTAAGGTTATAAATAGACCTGTTAGTGAAAGGAATTAGTGAAAGAAATTCGCCGCTCTGCTCCCGATGACGTTGACATCTTTGCCAAACCTCATTAAATCTTAGTGTTCTTCTGAATTTGTGCCCTAATTTCTCAACAAATCGAGTCAACCTGAACCTGAAATCTTTAAGTCGGCTGATTCAAATTGACTTAGCATGTTGGGTCAATTTCTTACATCCCTAGTCTTCATATCGGTTAGCCTCTGGTTCGACCAACCTTTGGGTAGGTTGACCCTCGGCCAATCGTTCAATTGCTCTCCAACCACTGGGTCGGTTGACACTTGGTCGAGCGCTCAACCAACCTCCATCATGGTGGACGTGCTCTGCTCCGAGCCACTTGATCCACGAATAATCTGATCAAAACTGTTTTGATTGTACGCAAGATTATGTTTACAAATATCACCTGGTTCAGCTAATTACATTTCAATTCAAATTAACAACTTCATTTTATTGCTTTTTTAGTATAATTTCTAAAAAAACCTCCTCCTTTCAGAAATGAACAAACATAGTTCATTGCAATTTAAAAAATCATGTGTTGCGACTCATTTCAACTCATTTATTCTTTTTCAGAAGTATCTACAGCCCACTTTCCATCAATTAAATTCCACTCTCTTCTAGTTTTCCAACTTCTTAACTATTTGGTATTATTATATTTTTATTCGGTAATTACTTTTCAGGAATTTTAAAGAAGAAACAAGGGTGCTATAAACACAATAACTGTAAGAAAAATATTATATAATTATTGCACTATGTAAATCGTTTGTAATATCTATAACAACTTTCAAAAGATTGCACAATTTGTAATTACAGACTTCATAACCTTTATTTGTTCAGACGAGAGTCATATAATTGGAGAAAATTTTACGTCTAAACATCGCACATTCAGACGGCTAACTGTCGGGCATCACATCATTATACACATCGGTGTCTGGCGTCCTGATGCGCGACGGTTGGACCTTGTGAAAATCCAAACATAACATTTTTTCTTATAATTGAGCGCACAAAAATAACAATTTTATTTTAAATTTTCTTTCTTTAACCGTCTATCCACCGCTTAGTAATAATTTTGATAGAAAAAAATGAACATACCTACTAAAATATGCCAAGAAAAATTACAACAACTTCATATCACATTTTACACCTTCATAAGTCCGAAATAATTAAGAAAATCCATCGTGAATCACAAAACTAAATAAATTCATCCGCAATTCTCTCAAAAAAAACCAAAAAAAAAAGTTCATCAACGCTGAAAAATTCTAGTTATATCCCTTCAAATGCGACAAATGCCATTGGAATATCTCCGTCAAATCCATATCTCCTGATTTCATAGCGGAAGCCTGAGCATCCACAGCTGCTACAGCGCCAGCATTAGAACCCCCAAACTCATCTATAGCAGGAAGCGAAGGTCCACCGAGCAGATTAGACAAGTAGAAATCCCACTGTAATTGATCCCTTCCACCACCTCCACCTCCTCCTCCTCCACCACCTTCACTTCCAGCCTCAAAACCAGCACAAGTAACATTAGAAACAGGGGAAGGAAAGCTTTCCTCCTCCGCATTCAAGAACTGCGACACATACTCCATATCCGAACAGCCCAACAAATCCCCTTCTTCTTCTTCCATGTAGAGCAATTCCTCAACCATTTGGCATGCCAGCTGAGAGCCATGATCAGGCTGAGGTGGCTGAAGAGGAAGCTTCATCTGGACTTCATTTGTTGTGCTCGAATGAATAGTGGTGGTGGTAGGTTTGGTTTGATGAGCTGGTAAGCTTAAAGTTTGGCTTTTGATGTATTGTTGGAGAGCAGTGAGTTTAGGAGTGCTGGCATCTCCATGAATGGCCTTTCTTCGAAGTTTTCTCTTTGAATTCTGCTTCCTCTTTGTTGCGTTCCAGTGATTCTTTATTGAGTTCTCGGTTCTGCCTGGAATGCGTTTTGCGATTTCGGCCCATCTGTTCCCTATTTCCTTGTGTGCTTGAACCAGCATGTCTTCTTCTTCCTCGGTCCATCTATCCTTCTGCGGTGGATTAGATGTTTGGTTATGTCAAAATATATTCCTTCATTCGGAAAATTAAAATTTATAAATTATCATTAAAGACTCTAGATTTATGGGCTTTGATTAGGGATGTTAGCTAGGAAGGCTTCTCGTGGATTGATTAGGGATGTGCTGGATAAGTGGTTCACGAAGTGAGCTTGATGAACTAATAAGTCAAGTTCAAGTTAACCCTGGCTCGACTCAGGTGAACAAATCATTTTAAAATTAATTAAAATAAAGTATATTCAAATTATTTGAAATTCCAATATTTTATTTTAAAATTATAATACTTGTTAGAAAAAAAATGATTTTCTAATTACATTTTATATTTAGTCATTTAATGTTATTTATCTTCTAATTATTCATCTAAATTATCATTTTATTATAACTCATGGTTGAATTAATATATTTTTCTCTATTTCATAATGAACAAGCCGGCCTATGAGCCAGCTCTTGAGCTTGAACTCTATTAAAGATTCAAACTCAAGCTAAAATTGATTGTAGATCGATCGAGTTCGGCTCATTTACACCCAAGTTTTTTGTTGATGTTACATACATACATGGTTATGTATTTCACTAGTCTCTTAGCATATTAATGATTATTTTGTCTCGATTAATAGCATTTTCATTTTAACTCGAGACATCATGTACGAATATTTTTCTGATAAATATTATTCAATGCAAATATGATTTAGGGTATTTTCCTTAAAATCATGCTCTAAATAAAAAATTTTGAGATAATACATTCACTATCTTAAAAGAGTACATATATAAAATACATTGATTATATCAATCTAAAATAAATATATATATATTGATTAATCTTAATCATGAAGGCATAAAAACTTTATTAGGGGCATAATCCCGCAAACTCTTTCAGTTTTTATCGTAATTGATGACAAAAACTTTCTATTTTAGCTAAAATNACCTATCCTTCTGCGGTGGATTAGATGTTTGGTTATGTCAAAATATATTCCTTTATTCGGAAAATTAAATTTATAAATCATCATTAAAGACTCTAGATTTATGGGCTTTGATTAGGGGTGTGCTAGATAAGTGGTTCACGAAGTGAGCTCCATGAACTAATAAGTAAAGTTCAAGTTAACCCTCACTTGACTCACTAGCTAGCGAGCAAATCAATTTAAAATTAATTAATATAAAGTATATTCAAATTATTTGAAATTCCAATATTTTATTTTTAAATTATAAAACTCGTTAAAAAAAAAAATTTACAATTACATTTTATATTTAGTGATTGAATGTTATTTATCTTTTAATTATTCATCTAAATTATCATTTTATTATAACTCAAGATTGAAATAATATATTTTTCTCTATTTCACAATGAACAAGTCGACACGTGAGTCAGCTCTTGTGCTTGAATTCTATTAAACAATCAAGTTCAAGCTCAAATTGATGGTAGATCGATCGAGTTCAACTCATTTACTCCCAAGTTTTTTGTTGATGTCACATACATACATGTTTATGTATTTTTTCACTAGTCTCTTAACATATTAATGATCATTTTATCTCTATTAATAGCATTTTCGTTAGGAATATTTTTCTGATAAATATTATTCAATGCAAATAAGGTTTAGAGTATTTTCCTTAAAACCAAGCTCTAAATAAAAAATTTTGAGATAATACATTCACTATCTTAAAATAGTACATATATAAAATACATTGATTATATTAATCTAAAATAAAAATATATATATTGATTAATCTTAATCATGAAGGCATAAAAACTTTATTAGTGGCATAATCCCGCAAACTCTTTCAGTTTTTATGGTAATAGATGACAAACAACTTTCTATTTTAGCTAACAATATATTTGGTATATTTGTAATATTCTAATATATATTAACATAAATTATTTGATTATTTCTAAGCTCCCGCTAAGCCGGCTTAGCTAAAGAAGTCTCGCCACTTCCTATTTAGAGAAGGAAGTTGGCGCATATAATTAAGTACATAACAATGTGCACTAATCAAATTGGTTGCACTAATTTACATGCACCAATAAAAATTAAAAAAAATAATTATTATTATATTATTAATATNTTAGCTAAAGAAGTCTCGCCACTTCCTATTTAGATAAGGAAGTTGGCGCAAATAATTAAGTACATAACAATGTGCACTAATCAAATTGGTTGCACTAATTTTCATGCACCAATAAAAATTAAAAATAATAATTATTATTATATTATTAATAATATTATTATATTTTAATTTCAACTCATTGATTCAATAAATTATTTGTGATGTATGTATTTATGTACCGATATGCACATAGACTATATGAAATTACTCATAATTTTATGATTTTCAGGGATTTTTTAATTGATAAATGACTTGAGATATATATGATTAATTTTAAATTGTTTTTATGGCTTATTAACAATGTATTGCAATTCTCATGATGATTTTACAATTATTTGAATGCTCTGTCATGCATGAAAATTATTTTTTGATTGTGTATCACAATGCTTTGAAAATGTAATTTATTAAGAAAATTTATTGGTTAAATTATATTTTGTTAAAATCAACATTTTTGTAAGGTCCTGTCTGTAAGAATGGCTAAACTTAACCCTAATCAGCCCATTTTTAGAGTTAATTATAAATAAAAACAATGACATATTCATGCCCAATGCATTTCCTTGGCCGAGCCTAGATGCTATTATGCTAGCTAGTAATGAGAAGACCATGTATCACTTCTCATCATTCTAAAAAATGATAATAATTAGGTTTCTAACCTCTAAAAAAACACACGATAAAATATTATAGCTGATTGTACGGATTTGTTAATGAAGACGTGAATCACACCATGTTGTGTGTACTATGGCATGATGTAATCCATGTCATCGTTCGTACATCTGTATGACACATGTAATATTTTCAAATATCTACTAACTAAACAGTTCATTAAATTACTAAAGATTCCACGATTACATAGAAATCTTAAGAAAGCAATACAAAAATGATCATAAGAAAGAGGCATATGAAATGTCACATATTAGATGAGTCAAACCAAAACCTAGAAAATAATAAACAAACATAAATCAAAAGGCTTTCATTTAAAGTCCCTAATAATTATAGAACGAGTGCTTAATTTCCTTTCACTATTTCATCATCAAATATCCAATATCTCAAAACACCAAAAAACCCATTCAAATAATAGAACTAAACATTATACATCACATAATAATAAAACACACTTTACCTTAATACCAGGGCGCAAATGATTATGCCACCTTTCCCTACACTGTTTTCCTATCCTCCCAATAAACTTCTTAGCAATTTGCGACCACTTCCTTATTCCATGTTGCTTCACCAATCGAATAAGCATTCTGAATATAGTCAAAGAGTATATAATAATGCACTGTATAAAAATATCATTCAATCTGTTAAAATTCACACATTTTAATCTTACCTGTCTTCCTCAACAGTCCATTGCCCTTTTACAATTCCAACAGAGCTCTCCAAAACAGAGGAAGAAGAAGATATCTCTATACTCTTCCCTCCATTTACAGAAGCGCACTCCATCTCATTATAATAATAAACTTGCGCAACAGGAAAACCTTCACCTTGCATGGCCTCCTGCATGACTGAACTCTGCTCTTCTCCACGTAAAGACGATGAGGGGAGATAATGGCTGAAGAAGAAGCTGTTTATATTGAGAATTAGTAATAATAATACAATAAGTAAGAGAGAGAAAGAAGGAGGTTATATATAGAAAGGAAGGAAAGAAGATGAGACAACAGTTATCCAAAGGAGGAAAGAGGTCATGAGCTTTTATTGTTAAACACATTGAATGACATGTTGAATGCTTCATCATAACTTTGCATTACAAAATACATCGAACATCTATAGGAATATCTATATTGCAACTTCTTGGCTAGCTTCTTTAGAGAAGATTAGATGATCAATGGTTAATTGAGCCATATATAAGATTAGATGAGCTATATATAAGCAAATATATATATGTCGTCTTTTTGATATTACAAGCCACCTTTGTTAAATTGCGTTTTGGAATGGGAGAAGTCAGGAGGAAATGAACTAATAATGGGATTTATTAATTAGAGAGCCAAGTGCGGGGCTTGATGTGTGGAGTAAGGAAAGCTGGAATTGGAATGTTTTTAATGCGCTTTATCTCGACCAAATAATGTGCTTTCTTTCTATAGAGAGAAGGCTTTGTTTAATAACTTTTTTTCCCGTTGACAACGTCGGACGTTTTATGTTTTGGCAAATCATGTTTGGTTTGAATATTTTTGAAGTGTGGGAAATTGTATGGCGTTGTTGATAGCTCGGGCTGCGCTNTGTTTAATAACTTTTTTTCCCGTTGACAACGTCGGACGTTTTATGTTTTGGCAAATCATGTTTGGTTTGAATGTTTTTGAAGAGTGGGAAATTGTATGGCGTTGTTGATGGCTCGGGCTGCGCGGGGAGAATATATAATGGTGTAGACTTTTGAAGATTTGGCGAGCTCTCCCTCTTCAAGGCATACAGATGCTGAACAGATTAAGTGGTGATTTCTGTGGATAAATTTAAGTCAAATCCAGTCTAACACGGGCTAGGAAGTTGGATTTAACAGTTCATCGATTTACGTCCGGTCCACGACTAGTCATGAAGAACCAATAATTAGGCATGGTTTAATCCGAGGCTAGCTTACGGCGAAGTAGCCTCAAGGGGCTCAATGCTTCTACTGACGCATCAACTTCTCTCATCGATCAATATTAAGCGACTTATAAGATCATTATTTAAGCTGAGGCACCGTGGCTCCACATGCACCAAAAGACATGCCTCACTACTGAATGCCATCATGTATCTTTTTATAATTGTCTTTCCATTTTTGTAATTATTATTTTCCCAACGCATATAAATGAAGTTCATGTATACACAGATAAACATGTATCTATGTATGTATCTATCTTTACGTATATCTATGTACATATATATGTAAATGTATATATATATACATAATATATGTATATGTATATATGTATACATATATCNTTATTTAAGCTGAGGCACCGTGGCTCCACATGCACCAAAAGACATGCCTCACTACTGAATGCCATCATGTATTTTTTTATAATTGCCTTTCCATTTTTGTAATTATTATTTTCCCAACGCATATAAATGAGGTTCATGTATACATATATAAATATGTATCTATGTATGTATCTATCTTTACGTATATCTATGTACATATATGTATATGTAGATGTATATATGTATATGTATATATGTATATGTATATACACNTATTATATTTTTATTCGGTAATTACTTTTCAGGAATTTTAAAGAAGAAACAAGGGTGCTATAAACACAATAACTGTAAGAAAAATATTATATAATTATTGCACTATGTAAATCGTTTGTAATATCTATAACAACTTTCAAAAGATTGCACAATTTGTAATTACAGACTTCATAACCTTTATTTGTTCAGACGAGAGTCATATAATTGGAGAAAATTTTACGTCTAAACATCGCACATTCAGACGGCTAACTGTCGGGCATCACATCATTATACACATCGGTGTCTGGCGTCCTGATGCGCGACGGTTGGACCTTGTGAAAATCCAAACATAACATTTTTTCTTATAATTGAGCGCACAAAAATAACAATTTTATTTTAAATTTTCTTTCTTTAACCGTCTATCCACCGCTTAGTAATAATTTTGATAGAAAAAAATGAACATACCTACTAAAATATGCCAAGAAAAATTACAACAACTTCATATCACATTTTACACCTTCATAAGTCCGAAATAATTAAGAAAATCCATCGTGAATCACAAAACTAAATAAATTCATCCGCAATTCTCTCAAAAAAAACCAAAAAAAAAAGTTCATCAACGCTGAAAAATTCTAGTTATATCCCTTCAAATGCGACAAATGCCATTGGAATATCTCCGTCAAATCCATATCTCCTGATTTCATAGCGGAAGCCTGAGCATCCACAGCTGCCACAGCGCCAGCATTAGAACCCCCAAACTCATCTATAGCAGGAAGCGAAGGTCCACCGAGCAGATTAGACAAGTAGAAATCCCACTGTAATTGATCACTCCCACCACCTCCACCTCCTNGATAAATGACTTGAGATATATATGATTAATTTTAAATTGTTTTTATGGCTTATTAACAATGTATTGCAATTCCCATGATGATTTTACAATTATTTAAATGCTCTGTGGTGCTTGAAAATTATTTTTTGATTGTGTATTACAATGCTTTGAAAATGTAATTTATTAAGAAAATTTATAGGTTAAATTATATTTTGTTAAAATCAACATTTTTGTAAGGTCCTGCCTGTAAGAATGGCTAAACTTAACCCTAATCAGCCCATTTTTTGAGTTAATTATAAATAAAAACTATGACATATTCATGCCCAATGCATTTCCTTGGCCATGCCTAGATGCTATTATGCTAGCTAGTAATGAGAAGGCCATGCATCACTTCTCATCATTCTAAAAAATAATAATAATTAGGTTTCTAACCTCTAAAAGAACACACGATAAAATATTATAGCTGATTGTACGGATTTGTGAATGAACACGTGAATCACACAGTGTCGTGTGTACTACGACATGATGTAATCTATGTCACCGTTCGTATATCTATATGACACATGTAATGTTTTCAAATATCTACTAACTAAACAGTTCATTAAATTACTAAAGATTCCACGATTACATAGAAATCTTAAGAAAGCAATACAAAAATGATCATAAGAAAGAGGCGTATGAAATGTCACATATTAGATGAGTCAAACCAAAACCTAGAAAATAACAAACAAACATANATATATATATATATATATATATATTTATTTATTTATTTTTGTACACACACATATATGTATATATGTATATATGTATATGTATATGTATGTGTGGATATATACACATACATATGTATATGTGTATATGTGTGTGTGTGTGCGCGTATTTATACACACATACATTGTTCGTTAAACCTAACGAGTCAAACAATTTTTTATGCTCAAAATGTAAATGAGCTGAACATAAACAAAAATTTATTCACTCGTATTTGGCTTGAATATATAAATAAATATATATATATATATATATATACATAATAAGTATTCATAGAATTAAATATTATAAATTATAATTAATTATTTTTATAAAAAAAAATTTTAAGAAAATTATTATTTTAATTTTTTTAAAAAGTTAATTATTATAATAATTTTATATTCTAAGGAACTAATTTCGAGCCGAACACGAATATGAAGAAGTTTTTCGAGCCGAACACACAAAAAGTATTGATGAGTCATTCCAAAAAAGAGCTAATTTTGACTCCGAGCCAATTTCGAACGAGCAGAGCACGAGCTTAGCCTGAGTTCGCTTAGGCTCATTTGAAGCCCTACATATAATCAATAAAATTGCCTTGGAGACTCATTTGAGTTAAATCCTCTTATTGAGTTTAAGTGAACGGAACCTACCCACAGTGAACCAGTCAAGCCTCAATCAATAAGAGCCATACAATGCCATGCAAGAACTCTATTAAGTAGGTTATGTGCGTCGTCCAGACATCGAAATGACCGGATCACACCACGTTGCTGTGCAAGAGGCACGGTACTGCGATCCATGACGTCGTTCTGACATCCGGTGGTTCGCACGTAATATTTTTTAGTGTTAAGAAGCTTCTTTAGGTGATAACTAGGAAAAAAAAAACTTCATTAACCAGATTTTGATCTAAATTTGACATGCCCCGTATTAAAACTATGTGAGAAAAGAGTTCCTTCAACCCCAAAGAAATGATTCGGACATTAGTTAATAACACACTAAGTTTATTTTGTGATATCTAGCTCAGTCGTGATACCTCAATATAAAAGATAATTACGAGCTAGGATTAGAGATTAATGATCATAATGATGAATTCAATTATTTTCTCTACGCCTCTTCGTCTGCAAATTTGATTTCTCTTAGTCTTGCCGTCATTATTGATTCTAGCTCTTAATGTTATCAGTGTCAGCTAATGGAGTTCTTGAATCTTAACCGGCTTGTAGATGAGAGCTAGCTAATAAATGAGGCAACCATGGCCTGAGTGAACTAAAATATTGTATATATATGATATATATTACATGTTCAACTTTACAATCAACTTTATGGAGAAGAAATATCGGTTAGCAGTGACTGCAAAATATATGTGAAAGGTACTGCAAACATGAATTTGATTGTGATTCATGTTTGAAAGCCAAGAGAATTGGCCAAAGCTTACATGTATGACTTTGGAAGTCATTGAAGGACATTAGTTAATATTTGTGTCCATCCCACATGGATGTAGGAGTGCCAAATATTAAAGGTAAATGGCTATGTGACATGAGATGAGGAGGATTATAAGATATATTCTGAAGGAGTTGCAACAATAAAATGCTCTGAATAATTACTGATGGTGATAATGATGGTGGTGGCAGTGGTGTTGATGTTGATAATAATGGCGATTTTAAAGATATGTAATAATTTGTGCATGAAAGTGCTATAGAAGGTAATACTATCAATAGGGAAATTTGCCAACATTTTATCTTTGCAGAGAATTAAATTGGGGGCAATTGTGTTGATAATCTCCACTTGATCGGCATATTAGCAATCAACAATCGAAAAACAAATAAATAATAAGGAAGAAGAGGAGATTAACACCACAATATTTATTGGGGCCACTTAAGGCGTGGATTGGAAATATTTGTAATTGTAACACTAGTACTTGAATGTTTGTCTTTACGATAGACATTTATGCCCCAAAAAAGATAATAATGAGAACAAATGCTAGAAATTATTGATTAATATCAACCTTAACAAACACTCTAGTAATAATTGATTTTAGTTCATGCAATGTTGGAGGCACCAATTTGGAGAGGTTCATAAGAAATATAAGACATAATTTTATTTAATAAATAAAATTATTTGGTTAAAAAGGTGAATTTTTAGATGTGAAAAAGAGACCCGAACTAGAGGAATGGGACATCGATTTGGAATTATGAGACCACTTAATCACTTCAAGAGACTATCATTTTTAATTATGTGATCCTAAATTGTTCACTTCATTATCGGAAAAAATTAAAACAGGTACATCCATGTGAGATGTTAGGAGGAGATGAAGATCACCTTTATTAAGAAATATGGATAATTTAGGTAATCTACTGTCATGCGAAGGGATGTAGATAACAATCCCATGCCAATAATAACACACATGACTTAGCATAAGAAGACATTTGCAAATCCTAGGATTCAAGAGCAATATCTATTAGAGAGAAGTCTGACTGCTTAATAATAAACCCAGAAGCCTGAATTTCATTTGTCGAACGAAGAGAGCAAGAACTGAGCAAATGTTGGTATACATATCTTTGCATTAAGATTTGAGATTGGTGCCATTAACAAATAAAGACATGGGGCTCTAGTTATAATTGAGAATCTTCATAATCACGAGTTTACATCAACTACATTAATAATATCGATTGCAAAAGACAATTAGTGACGAAAAAAAAGTAGTAGGAATTATGGTCAAGAAGAGCCTATAATGATGTGAAGTTATATAGATTAAATTTAAGAGTTTCACGTATGAGTTGAAGATTGGGATCAAGGGTGGATATGAGACCGACCTAAAATTAACCTGACCCAATGTTACTTGATCTGAATCTGAGTACAATGCACTTTTAACTACTAACCCAAATCTACCTCGCCTAACTCATTTAACATAAGATATGATAGCTATATAGGTTAAATTATTGTAATTTTGAGTCACACTGAGCCAGTTTTGGATTCACAGGTTGATTTTGAGTCAGTCTCAAGTTATCAAGCCAATTTCAACTCGACGAGTCAACTCAAACCCACCCAAAAGAACTAAATAGATTAGGATTCATAAGCCAAACTTAATCCAAAAAAATTGTGGGACAACCCATACAAAAAAATGTTTAAGTCCAGTTTATCTCTGTTTGATGATTAGGACCCATTCTTGACACCCATGATCTCAAACTTGTTCATAAGCCATTGTTGTTGATGACATTTTTTCTTATTATCAATTTAACATAGAGAGTCATTTGAGAAAGTACAAAGAAAATGCTCTATTCATCTTTTTACCCATTGAAGTGCGCATGCTCTATCGTCGAAAACACAATGTCTATTTCTTGCCCAAAAAATGATAAACGTGTTTTTTTTTTCTGAAGCTAAATTAACTTCATTAAATCTATTTTTTTCAATTAAATGTCAACATAAATAAGTTTGCTTAAACTATCCTTTCCAAGCGATTTTAATAAAGATGACAATAAAATACATTTTTATTTTTTTTAATGCTTGGAAACTGATTTTGTTCTTAATCAAAATTTTCATCCCTGCATGTCATCTTCTTTGAAAATTTATTGCACCCATCTTCCTATAGAAGTCATTAATATAGCATATGTAATCTCTGAATTTAAAAAAAATAAATAAATAAATGTTGAATCTTGATTTATACTTGAATCACACATACGAAATAGAGTATAAATAGGGAGAGAGAGGGGGAGAGAGAGAGAGAGGGGGGGGGGGGAGGGAATGAAAAGTAATCCATGGTGTCTTATTCATAAAATGATTCCCCAATTTATAGATGAGAGGGGATATAATGATGATATTACATTTTTTTCATTGCTTTAAAGGAATCCGTATTAGTGTATTTTCGATATTTTACTTATATGAGTTTTTCGTTCTGCTATTTTCCTGCTTGGCCTGTTAAGCTTGGTTGGTCTCGGGTTGACAAGATCAGCTCGATTGGCTGATCTTTCGTCAATATGGTTTAGCCAACTGATACGACGCTTTGGTTGTTCATCTTCGATTCTTGATGAGGAACTCTTGTGGCATCTGTCGATGGTTGGAGAAGCTGTGGAACAGGACCTTCTCTCGGACCGATTTTACTAGATAGTAGGCTACCACATTAATTTGGTTTTCTTGTAGCATTTAGCTTGGATACTCTTTTGTTCTAATTTCTAGTTGAATGGTTTAGACTCAAATCACATGGTTCTCTTTTTTCTCTTTCTCATAACTTAGTTTGTTTTTATTTTCGATTAGAGCCGCTCCTTTAGATTTCAAGTTAGATTGAGCTTGATTTAATTCCGAGCCGGCGCTAAATAAAATCAGAAACAGCTCTAAAAAAATAAAATGGAAGAAGACGAGTTGAAAGGATTTGCTGCTCACCACTTTGTCGATTTAATATCAATCCTTATTATTATATTATCCTAAATTGGAATAACTTATTGCGACGTTCTATCACATCTCATCTCAATAACAATGCTCAAAGTGGCGTTTTCTTGATGCCATTTTCTTCGGTGCCACTACAGTTTGCTCATATATTACAATGCATCACCGTGTTCTTCCCCATGTCTTTCTCCTAAAGATCAAATTAATTAAATATTTCATGCATTGAGTGAGTTCCTTTCTCTCTTTGAGGTACTTCTCTCATAACTCATGCAGCTCTCAACTCCGACCTCTGCGGCCTATAGATGTTATTGCAACTCGTGACAAGCTATGGTTTTCATGGCTCAAAGTTCATGTAGCTCTCAACTCTGCACTCTGCGACCTACATACATTATTACAGCTTAGCACTGCGGTTTAAGTAACCAACTACGGCCTACGTGGCTCAGAGCTTGCACAACTATTAACTTCGGCCTACATGACTATCTAAGGTCATACACAGCTCCGAACTCTACCTTCTATGGCCTACGAACTTATCATAGCTTACCACTACGGTCGATGTGACCAAATGCAGCCCAAGTGGCTTTCAACTCCCGTAGGTTTCCATTGTGACATATGTCGCCAACCAATGACCCTGAAGTAATTATCTACGACTTCGATGCCCAACTAGTATCACGACTTTCAATTACAATTTCTATAGCTAACACAGTCCACAACATTCACGACTAACTACAACTTTCATAGCAATCTACTACAGGCTTTGCGGCTTATTACGACTATTATCGTTGAAATACTACTGCACATGAACTTTGTAATTTCATCTTTCCTTAATTAAGAGAAAAGTGTGTTTGTATACTCACCATTGCATAGTGAATTATTTCAACTGAACCCGGCCCCGTAGTCTTTTCCCCTTTCCAGGGTTTACACATAAGAAATTAAGGTGTCTCCTCCTGCTACTCTTTTATAATTTAAGTGTGAACTATAAATAATCATTCTACTGCTGTGAATCTTCTAACACGCATTCGTCCCATTTTTTAGTACTTTCAATTCTTGATCTTCTTACTTTTAAATGGCAAGTAAAGAGATAAAAGTTTAAATTTTAGAAATTTCAATTTCTCGAAATAGTTTCAGATAATTCGACGGGTATTTATTATCTGCCAATATACGAAGTAAATTTTATTATTTTATTTCTAATGTACAAATTAATTTATTGTAAACAAAATAATATTTTATTTTTTGGGCATTTACATGCATACCACACAATTCTTATGCATTTTCATATGTTACACATTTATATGCTATGCAGATAAACTTTAATTATCATTTAACCACTCAAGTATTTCATATCACAACAATAACACCACAACTTCACCTTTTAAAAAGTGAAAATTATCTTCATGCTTAGTTCTATCATTTAGGATGCATCACTTTCCCACTTGGTATGCGATGGAGTAACATCAAAACTCATGAAATGAAACAACCTATTAACTATCTTCTATTTAATACTTTATCATAGGCCATAATATTATAAAGTATAGATTTATCGTTGATATACGAAAACGAGAGAGAAATAATGTAGAGTGAGAATGACAATCAAGAGATGATGATTGTGATATGAAAGATTTGCAATGGATGATAATCAAGATATGATGGTGAAACAATGATAGTCAGCCAATAATAATTGGTCGAAGGCTGTCGGATGAAGATAATTTGTTATCGATGGATCTGCTATAATAACTGAGTGACAGTGTTTGAATAGTCATGATTAGGAAATAACAAACAAAAAAGGATAACTAGATAGTGATTAGAAGATAACAATTGAGTGCTGGCAAATATGTAATAATAGGCAGATAATGGTGATCAGTGATGATAGTTAAGCGACAATAATTTGTCAATGTTGGTTCTCAATATTAAGCATCGGGCAGGGTTCAATGTTTTTTAGATATCCAAGCCCTTTCTGATTTCACGTCAGAGTCTCATTCATATATAAATGAACAATAAAAATATATTTGTAGCATTTGAGAGTGGCATTTTGGCTATTTTAATCAAAATTTTAAAGTATTCTAATAGACCACTCATCTTGATTCATTTAATCATAAGCCTTTTAATAAATCTCAAAATTAAGTAATTTTAGGCGCATTTAGTTTCTTTTATTAAGAGATATGAAACTACTTTAAGCATGTACGTTTTAAAAATCATTTAACCACCTAATTAATATTTTAAATTTTTAATCACACTTCCATTGGTTGATTTAGGCTCATTTGAATTTTGATTGAATTACTTTTAGCATTATTTGTTTTTTTTTTTTATTAAGATGTTCAATCTATTCATAAACTTATGAAAATCAAAAGTCCAATGGTCATGAGTTTAATTCAATGGCATTTTATATGCTTCCTAATTTCAAACCTTGAAGCCCATGCCAGTGCAAAACATTATTTTAAACTTAAGAAAATTGTGGCATAGTTTTTTTGTAAGAAAATATGTAAGTATTAAAATAAGTCTAAAANATATATATATATATATATATATATATATATATATATATATATATATATATATATATATATATAAAGATGTATATATGTATATGTATATGTATGTGTGGATATATGCAGATACATATGTGTATGTGTATGTGTGTGTATTTATACACGCATACATTGTTCGTGAAACCCAATGAGCCGAACAATTTTTTATGCTAGAAATGTAAATGAGCCGAACACAAACAAAAATTTGTTCGCTCGTATTTGGCTTGAATATATATATACATATATAACATTATAAATTAAAATTAATTATTTTTATACAAACAATTTTTTTAGAATATTATTATTTTATTAAAAAAAAAGTTAATTATTATAATATTCTTATATTCTAACAAACTAATTTCGAATCGAACGCGAATATGAAGAAGTTTTTCAAGCCGAACACAAAAACACTATTAACGAGTCATTCTGAAAACGAGCTAATTTAGACTGCGAGCCAATTTCGAACGAGTCAAACACGAGCTTAGTCTGAGTTCGCTCAGGCTCACCTCGTTTACAGCCTTACATATAATCTATAAAATTGCCTTGGAGACTCATTTGAGTTAAATCCTCTCATTGAGTTTAAGTGAAGGAAACCTACCCACAGTGAACAAGTCAAGCCTCAATCAATAAGAGCCACAAAATGCCATGCAAGAACTCTAATAAGTAGGTTAAGTGAGTCGTCCGGACATCCAAATGACCGGATCGCACCACGCTGCTGTGCAAGAGGCGTGGTACTGCGATCCATGATGCCGTTCTGCCATCCGGTGGTTCGCACGTAATATTTTTTAGCGTTAAGAAGCTTCTTTAGGTGATAACTAGTAAAAAAAAAGAAAAAAACTTCATTAACCAGATTTTGATCTAAATTTAGCATGCCCCGTATTAAAACTATGTAAGAAAAGAGTTCCTTCAACCCCAAAGATATGATTCGGACATTAATTAATAACACACTAAGTTTATTTTTGTGATATCTAGCTCAGTCGTGATACCTCAATATAAAAGATAATTACCAGCTAGGATTAGAGATTAATGATCATAATGATGAATTCAATTATTTTCTCTACGTCTCTTCGTCTGGAAATTTGATTTCTCTTATTCTTGCCGTCATTATTGATTCCAGCTTTTAATGTTATCAGTGTCACCTAATGGAGTTCTTGAATCTTAACCGGCTTGTAGATGAGATCTAGCTAATAAATGAGGCAGCCATGGCCTGAGTGAATTGTATATATGATATATATTACAATGTTCAACTTTACAATCAACTTTATGGAGAAGAAATATCGGTTAGCAGTGACTGCAAAGATTATGTGAAAGGTACTGCAAACATGAATTTGATTGTGATTCATGTTTGAAGGCCAAGAGAATTGGCCAAAGCTTACATGTATGGCTTTGGAAGTCATTGAAGGACATTAGTTAATATTTTTGTCCATCCCACATGGATGTAGGAGTGCCAAATATTAAAGGTGAATGGTTATGTGAGATGAGATGAGGGGGATTATAAGATATATTCTGAAGGAGTTGCATCAATAAAATGCTTTGAATAATTACTGGTGGTGATAATGATGGTGGTGGCAGTGGTGTTGATGTTGATAATAATTGTGATTTTAATGATATGTAATAATTTGTGCATGAAAGTGCTATAGAAGGTAATACTATCAATAGGGAAATTTGCCAGCATTTGATCTTTGCAGAGAATTAAATTTGGGGCAATTGTGTTGATAATCTCCACTTGATCGGCATATTAGCAATCAACAATCAAAAAATAAATAAATAATGAGGAAGAAGAGGAGATTAACACCACAATATTTATTGGGGCCACTTAAGGCGTGGATTGGAAATATTTGTAATTGTAACACCAATACTTGAATGTTTGTCTTTACGATAGAAAATTATGCCCCAAAAAAGATAATAATGAGAGCAAAAGCTAGAAATTATTGACTAATATCAACCTTAACAAACACTCTAGTAATAATTGATTTTAGTTCATGCAATGTTGGAGGCATCAATTTGGAGAGGTTCATAAGAAATATGATATTTAATAAATAAAATTATTTGGTTAAAAAGGTGAATTTTTAGATGTGAAAAAGAGATCCGAACTAGAGGAATGGGACATTGATTTGGAATTATGAGATCACTTAATCACTTCAAGAGACTATCAATTTTAATTATCTGATCCTAAATTGTTCACTTCATTATCGTAAAGAATTAAAATAGGTACATCCATGTGAGATATTAGGAGGAGACGAAGAACACCTTTATTAAGAAAGATGGATTGTTTAGGTAATCTACTATCATGTGAAAGGGGTGTAGATAACAATCCCATGCCAATAATAACACACATGACTTAGCATAAGAAAACATTTGCAAATCTTAGGATCCAAGAGCAATATCCATTAGAGAGAAGTCTAATTGCTTAATAATAAACCCAGAAGCCTGAATTTCATTTGTCGAACGAAGAGAGCAAGAACTGATCAAATGTTGGTATACATATATTTGCACTAAGATTTGAGATTGGTGCCATTAACAAATAAAGACATGGGGCTCTAGTTTTAATTGAGAATCTTCATAATCACGAGTTTACATCAACTACGTTAATATTACCGATTGCTAAAGACAATTAGTGACGAAAAAAATGTAGTAGGAATTATGGTCAAGAAGAGCCTATAATGATGTAAAGTTATATAGATTAAATTTAAGAGCTTCACGTATGAGTGTAAGATTCAGATCAAGGGTGGATTTAGGAACGGCCTAAAATTAACCTTACCCAATGTTACTTGATCTGAATCTGAGTACAACGCACTTTTAGCTACTAACCCAAATCCACCTCACCTAACTCATTTAACATAAGAAATGATAGATATATAGGTTAAATTATTGTAATTTTGTGTCACATTGAGCCAGTTTTGGGTTCACAGGTCGATTTCGAGTCAGTTTCAAGTTTTCATGCTAATTTCAAGTCGGCTAGTCAACTCAGACCCAACCCAAAAAAACTAAATATATTAGGATTCATAAGCTTAACTTAATCCCAAAAATTTGTCAGACAACCCATACAAAAAAAAAAGTTTAAGTCTAGTTTAACTCTGTTTGATGATTAGGACCCATTCTTGACGCCCATGATCTCAAACTTGCTCAAAAGCCATAGTTGTTAATGACATTTTTTCTCATTATCAATTTAACATAGAGAGACCTTTGAGAAAGTATAAAGAAAATACTCTATTCATCTTTTTACCCATTGAAGTGCACATGCTCTACCCCCGAAAACCTAATGTCTATTTCTTGCCCAAAAAACGTTAAACATGTTTTTTTTTTCTAAAGCTAAATTAACATCATTAAATCTTTTTTTTTTCAATTAAATGTCAACATAAATAAGTTTGCTTAACCTATCCTTTCCAAGCGATTTTAATAAGGATGACAATAAAATACATTTTTATTTTTTTTAATACTTGGAAACTGATTTTGATCTTAATCAAAATTTTCATCCCTGCATATCATCTTCTTTGAAAATTTATTATTATAGAAGGTAAATTAATGGCACCCATCTTCCTATAGAAGTCACTAATATAGCATATGTAATCTCTGGATTTAAAAAAATAAATAAATAAATGTTGAAACTTGGTTTGTCCTTGAATCACACATACGATATAGAGTATAGATATGGAGAGAGAGAGAGAGCGGGAATGAAAAGTAATTCATGATGTCTTATTTATAAAATGAATCCCCTATTTATAGATGAAAAGGGATATAATGATGATATTACATTTTTTTCATTGCTTTAATGGAATCCATATTAGTGTATTTTCGATATTTTACTTATATGAGTTTGTCGTTCTGCTATTTTCCTGCTCGGCTCGTTAAGCTTGGTTGATCTCGGGTTGACAAGATCAGCTTGATTAGTTGATCTTTCATCGATATGGTTTAGCCAACTCATACGGCGCTCTGGTTGTTGATCTTCAATTCTTGATGAGAAACTCTTGAGGCATCTGCCGATGGTTGGAGAAGCTGTGGAACAGGACCTTCTCTCGGATCGATTTTACTAGATAGTAGGCTACCACATTAATTTGGTTTTCTTGTAGCATTTAGCTTGGATACTCTTTTGTTCTAATTTCTAGTTGAATGGTTTAAACTCAAATCACATGGTTCTCTTTTTTCTCTTTCTCGTGACTTAGTTTGTTTTTATCTTTGCTAACTTGGCTTGGACAACTTCATTCGTTAAGTTAAACGCGCCACACATCTTCCTGTTGATGGGTCCACCTTTGTCTTACTCCTCCCATTTGGAACATTTCAAGATCAGTGCTGACACATTTTTTATTCACAACATGTAACCTTCAAAATTATATTGACTTGCCTTTTCCATAAGGTTGAGAATTTAGCTCGAATATTGATAATAGTTCGAAGATGACCAATTTTGGCTCGCATCCTAATGAATAAGCTAAACTACGAGTTGAAACCATGAATTGAATTTATTTCGAGCTAATCTCAAGCCATACATGAATCGGCTTGAATTGGCTTGAATTTTTTTTATATATATATTTTTAATAGAATGCACAAATTGTCGGACATTTTTAGTTTATATTTATTTATTTATATTCATTAATTTCAAACCAATTCAATTAAAAAAAGTCGGCTCGTTTCGATTTTCGAGCTAGAATTGATCCAAATAGCTTAATTAGAGCCTCTCATTTAGATTTCAAGTTAGATCGAGCTTGATTTAATTCCGAGCCGGCTCTAAATAAAATCAGAAACAGCTCTAAAAAAAAATAAAATGGAAGAAAACGAGTTGAAAGGATTTGCTGCTCACCACTTTGTCGATTTAATATCAATCCTTATTATTATGTTATCCTAAATTGGAATAACTTATTGCGACGTTCTATCACATCTTATCTCAATAACAATGCTCAAAGTGGCGTTTTCTTGATGCCATTTTCTTCGGTGCCACTACAGTTTGCTCATATATTACAATGCATCACCGTGTGCTTCCCCATGTCTTTCTCTTAAAGATCAAATTAATTAAATATTTCATGCATTGAGTGAGTTCCTTTCTCTCCTTGAGGTACTTCTCTCATAAGTCATGCAGCTCTCGACTCCGACCTCTGCGGCCTATAGATGTTATTGCAACTCGTGACAAGCTATAGTTTTCATGGCTCAAAGTTCATGTAGCTCTCAACTCTGTACTCTGCGACCTCCATACGTTATTACAGCTTAGCACTGCGGCTTAAGTGACCAACTACGGCCTACGTGGCTCAGAGCTCGCACAACTATTAACTTCGGCCTACATGACTATCTAAGGTCACACACAGCTCCGAACTCTACCTTCTATGGCCTACGAACATATCACAGCTTACCACTACAGTCGATGTGACCAAATGCAGCCTAGGTGGCTTACAACTCATGTAGGTTTCCATTGTG
The DNA here is from genome assembly GCA_002079205.1 of Phalaenopsis hybrid cultivar. Classification (NCBI taxonomy): domain Eukaryota; kingdom Viridiplantae; phylum Streptophyta; class Magnoliopsida; order Asparagales; family Orchidaceae; genus Phalaenopsis; species Phalaenopsis hybrid cultivar. The sequence goes on along the minus strand of JXCR01138764.1, from coordinate 273,196 downwards.
ACATATGTCGCCAACAATGACCCTGAAGTAATTATCTACGACTTCGATGCCCAACTAATATCACGACTTTCAATTACAACTTCTATGGCTAACACAGTCCACAACATTCACGACGAACTACAACTTTCATAGCAATCTACTACAAGTTTCGCGGCTTATTACGACTATTATCGTTGAAATACTACTGCACATGAATTTTGTAATTTTATTTTTTCTTAATTAAGAAAAAAGTGTATTTGTATACTCACCATTGCATAGCGAATTATTTCAACTGAACCCGGCCACGTGGCCTTTTCCCCCTTCCAGGGTTTACACGTAAGAAGTTAAGGTGTCTCCTCCTGCTACTCTTTTATGATCTAAGTGTGAACTATAAATAATCACTCTACTGCTGTGAATCTTCTAAAACGTATTCGTCCCATTTTTTAAACCTTTCAATTCTTGATCTTCTTACTTTTAAATGGCAAGTAAAGAGATAAAAGATTAAATTTTAGAAATTTCAATTTCTCGAAATAGTTTCAGATAATTCGACGGGTATTTATTATCTGCCAATATACGAAGTAAATTGTATTATTTTATTCCTAATGTACAAATTAATTTATTGTAAACAAAATAATTTTTTATTTTTTGGGCATTTACATGCATATACCACACAACTCTTATGTATTTTCATATGTTACACATTTATATGCTATGCAGATAAACTTTAATTATCGTTTAACCACTCAATTATTTCATATCACAACAATAACACCACAACTTCACCTTTTAAAAGGTGAAACACACCTTTTTATTCATGAGAGGTGGCATGTATGTACAAATTGAAGTATAGGTGTTAGATATGTAAATACAAAGTCTTCCTATATTTTTTCATGCTTAGTTCTATCTTAGGATGCATCACTTTTCCCACTGAGCATGCGATAGAGTAACATCAAAGCTCATGAAATGAAACAACCTATTAACCATCTTCTATTTAATACTTTATCATAGACCATAATATTATAAAGTATAGATTTATCGTTGATATACGAGAACGAGAGAGAAATAATGTAGAGTGAGAATGACAATCAAGAGATGATGATTGTGATATGAAAGACGTGCAATGGATGATAATCAAGATATGATGGTGAAGCAATGGCAGTCAGCCAATAATAATTGGTCGAAGGCTGTCGGATGAAGATAATTTGATATCGATGGATCTGCTATAATAACCGAGTGATGGTATTTGAATAGTCATGATTAGGAAATAACAAACAAAAAAGGATAACTAGGTAGTGATTAGAAGATAACAATTGAGTGCTAACAATAATGTAATAATAGGCAGATAATGGTGATCAGTAATGATAGTTAAGCGACAACAATTTGTTAATGTTGGTTCTCAATATTAAGCATCGAGCAGGATTTCGATGTTTTTTAGATATCCATGCCCTTTCTAATTTCACGTCAGAGTCCCATTCATATATAAATGAACAATAAAAATCTATTTGTAGCATTTGAGAGTGGCATTTTGGCTATTTTAATCAAAATTAATACTTTAAGCATGCAAGTTTTAAAAATCATTTAACCACCTAATTAATATTTTAAATCTTTAATCACACTTCCATTGGTTGATTTAGGCTCATTTGAATTTGGATTGAATTACTTTCAACATTATTTGATTTTTTTTTTTATTAAGATGTTCAATGTATTCATAAACTTATGAGAATCAAAAGTCCAATGGTCATGAGTTTAATTCAATGGCATTTTATATGCTTCCTACTTTCAAACCTTGAGGCCTAAACCTATGCCACAAGGTTGTGAATCAAATAAGGTCTCCTAAAAAGACCAGTTTCACTTTTTATTAAAGTTGGCATACCAGTTGGAACAAAAAAGATTGAAATTTATTTTGCTCAAAATTAGATGTAGAGATTCAGTTTGGCTCCTGAAATTTAAAAATTAAGTCTAAAGCATTAAAAATTGATTTCAAAAACTCAAAAGTATTAAAATAAGCTTCTATAAACCCAAAATAAAACATTGGATTGGGTTATGTCTGCAGACTAGAAAAATTATTAGGTGCTTAGTCCGCACCTGAGGATGGCTACTAGGAGGAGAGACAAAAGAGGGACCCCCTTTTTTCATAGGCTAGCTTGCCATTGTTTTTGCACATGTTTAATTGACTGTTTTCTTATTTTATTTTATTTTTAAGAAGAATATTTTAAAAAAAATGCTTCTTTATAGAAAATATATAAATATGATATTTCATTACATAAATTCACTAAATAATCAAAATATTAAAAAATAATTACACAAAAAATTCCACTCTAATCATTCTTTTTCAAGTGCAAAACTCTTAGGGGGAGGNTATATAAATATGATATTTCATTACATAAATTCACTAAATAATCAAAATATTAAAAAATAATTACACAAAAAAATCCACTCTAATCATTCTTTTTCAAGTGCAAAACTCTTAAGGGGGAGGAAAAAAAAAAAATCAAAACATTCTAATTCCCTTCATGCATGCTCCAATTCTTTGTCTTTAGGTTCACTATTATCACTAGGCGATGCTTAAATTTTCCTACTTAGACTCTCATATTCCTTTCTTTAAAAGCTATATATTGCCTTTCATATGTCGTGCATATTCCACAAGTAAACTTTTGTGACTCTTTATCAAGAGTACTAAAGTGCTATACATGGTTTCAAAAAAAAGGAAAATTTGTCCTAATACTTCATTTAAAGACTCTTCTTGATCCTTAAAAGCTTTCCAAAAAAGAAAATTTTTCTTAGGAAATGTATTGAATAATTGCTAATCAATGGCTCCCTTATTATGTCATGATGATTATAAAAAAAATCATTTAAAATAGAAATGATAAATTTTTAATATATTTCTCTTTGCTAAGAAGTATAATTTATGTACTCCAACTCTTTATAATTTTGTATGACTTATAACATTATTTATATCTTTTAGTTTTAAGATTCTAAACAAAGAAGAATGCCAAAAAAATTTTGACCTCTTTTCAAAACTCCAATTCCAAAAGATAATTCATTGATTTTTCAATCTTATGTCCAATGAGCTTACAACACAAAACACGAAAATAAGCTTAATATATTTTTATGGGACAACCCAAAATGTATGTAGAAAAGTAAAGCTCCACCATTCATAAAGTAAACATGTAAACAAGACAATGAGAACAAATTAAAGTAATGAGCCCCGCCAGCTCATTTATTTAACTAACTCTCACATAGCTTAAATATAGTAAGATATTTACATACAAATCACCCGAAACATTGATATTTACAAATTAAACATTCAAGTGATTTTCCTGAACTACTGAACCTATCTATAAATTTACGCATGTGACGATCAAACTATTGAGAACATGACAAAAATGAAAAATATAAGTTGGGGTTTTATCATAAGTTTCAACATTTGATTGAGAGTTTGATTTGAAAAAATGATAGATTTGTAAATAGCCATTCTATAGTGGTATCTACATAATTGCACCTATACCAATATCTTTTATGCTATTTGATTGTCTATTATGATTGTGAGCTTCCTGTGCCAATAGTGTTGAGTACAGCTTTTATATATCTTGGAACTTAGAGCATGATCAGTCACGTGATAGTACAATCTAATTTAATAACACTCCTTCATACACATTATACAAGTCATATATTCTCATTTCACTATAACTATCACTCTGAAAAATGTGAATTATTTCTAAAAAAATACATATGCACTCATCTAACCCTAAACAAACATGAATCTACTGACCTTGAAAATATTNCAAGTCATATATTCTCATTTCACTATAACTATCACTCTGAAAAATGTGAATTATTTCTAAGAAAATACATATCCACTCAACTAACCCTAAACAAACATGAATCTACTGACCTTGAAAATATTACATATGTTTACATATCATACATATATAATATTTTTGCATGATCAGGACTAGCATCACTATTTAACAAAGAATGAGAACTAGTTAATATATACATAAATATTTAACCTGATGAAAAATTTACGCATCACAATCATNTAAAAATGGAAAATATAAGTTGGGGTTTTATCATAAATTTCAATATTTGAGTGAGAGTTTGATCTGAAAAAATGGATGAAAGATGATCGTTGATTTGTAAATAGCCATTCTAAAGTGGTATCTACATAATTGCACCGATACCAATATCTTTTATGCTATTTGATTGTCTATTATGATTGTGAGCTTCCTGTGCCAATAGTGTTGAGTACAACTTTTATATATCTTGGCACTTAGAGCATGATCATTCACGTGATAGTACAATGTAATTTAATAGCACACCTTCATACACATTATACAAGTCATATATTCTCATTTCACTATAACTATCACTCTGAAAAATGTGAATTATTTCTAAGAAAATACATATGCACTCAACTAACTCTAAACAAACATGAATCTACTGACCTTGAAAATATTACATATGTTTACATATCATACATATATAATATTTTTGCATGATCAGGACTAGCATCACTATTTAACAAAGAATTAGAACTAATTAATATATACATAAATATTGAACCTGATGAAAAATTTACGCATCACAATCACTGAGAGGATAGCACGTGTCTNAGGACTAGCATCACTATTTAACAAAGAATTAGAACTAATTAATATATACATAAATATTGAACCTGATGAAAATTTTACGCATCACAATCACTGAGAGGATAGCACGTGTCCTCGCCGCCGGTGCTCCACAAAAAGTGGGCGTAGTTGGCTGAATGGTGGCTGTTTCCGGGATCTGCAGAAATGGCTTCCAAGAATGTCTCCTCCGCCGCCTCCAAATCCTTCCTCGCCAACCACAAGAAGCTCGCATACCGACTCAGCGTCTCCGCCTCCGCCGGCTCAGCTCGTACCGCCCGCCTAAAATATTCCTCCGCCCTGTTTCGGCATCAAGATGGGGTTTTTACGTAAGTATCATCTAAAACATAGTATTTTGCAGNCGGCTCAGCTCGTACCGCCCGCCTAAAATATTCCTCCGCCCTGTTTCGGCATCAAGATGGGGTTTTTACGTATCATCTAAACATATTGTTTTGCATTTTTAACAACTAAACACCAATATAATATATTTGCATGAACTTTGAGAATTTGATAAAAATGANCCGCCTAAAATATTCCTCCGCCCTGTTTCGGCATCAAGATGGGGTTTTTACGTAAGTATCATCTAAAACATATTATTTTGCATTTTTAACAACTAAACACCAATATAATATATTTGCATGAAATTTGAGAATTTGATAAAAATGGAAAGGAATATTTATATACATAGCACTCAAAACATTGGTCTTTACAAATATGAGAGTCACTTTCATTTAGAAAATATTATATCAGGAGTCTACATGCAAAAATACATTAGCACTCTAATATAATTGAGTAATGTGTCCAGAAGAGGCAGGCCATCAGCATGAAAGAATAGAATTTTTTTTTTATTCAATGGGTCTGTAGTGTGACCAGAGTTGTCAAAACGGCTTGTTGTTCACGAAAATTCATGTTTGGCTCGTTAAGAAACTCGTGTTCCGCTCATTCGCTAAGTTAACGAGCCGAAAACAAACAAAGATTTGTTCGTTCGTGTTCGACTCGTTTTGACTTGAAATAATANTTGCAGTTTTAACAACTAAACACCAATATAATATATTTGCATGAACTTTGAGAATTTGATAAAAATGAAAAGTACAGCACTCAAAACATTGGTCTTTACAAATACGACAGTCACTTTCATTAGAAAATATTATATCTAGTCTACGTGCAAAAATACATCAAGACTCTAATATAATTGAGTAATGTGTCCGGAATTGGCAGACCATTTGTAATAAAGCATATAATTTTTTTTTATTCAATGGGTCTGTCGTCTGACAAGGGCGGTCAAATTGGCTCGTTGTTCACGAAAAATTCATGTTAGGCTTGTTAAGAAACTCGTGTTCTGCTCATTCGCTAAGTTAACGACCCGAAAACAAACAAAGATTTGTTCGTTCGTATTCGGCTCATTTTGGCTTGAAATACCACTCAGATTTATAATTAATTAAAATTATTAATTAAGAAAATCGAATAAAATTATTAAATTAGATTCAAATGATGTTTTAATATAAATAATAAATTTTAAATCTTTCCTAAACTCCTAATATTTTATGACTACGTGATTTGGGTTGTCAAAAAGACTTTTTTTTTCTTGAACAACTCGTGTTCAGCTCGCTAAGCAAATGAGTCGAACACGAGCTGAGTCTGGGCTCATTCTTGTTCGGCTTGTTTACAACCTTATGTGTAACATAGTTGCATCAAGCTTCTGATATAATATTTTTTCTTCATTGATTATTCAAAACTTCAAGCAAATATCAAAATTCATGATAATAACCCTGCCCANTTGGCGAGATCGTGGGAGTTTGTTGAGTTGTGAAGGAGAAAGGAAATGGCGTGTGCTACAGTTTTTGCTGATAAAGGGCCGCGGTACGGCAGCGGCGAAGACCAATTCAAGCAGGTTCCGGCGACTTCCATGGCCATTGCCGGTGGTGGCGAAAGATAAGAGAGAGGAATGAGAGGTACGGCGACTGCAAGTCGCGAGGATACGCCAATGTTGACTGGTGGTCGCGTATTTATAGTGGCTTGCTTATTTGAAGTCTAAATTTTTATTTTTACACATATAACACTTAAAGTTTGTTTGGGACAGCTTGTGCGTTTCAAGATAAGTAACTTATCCTGAAATATGGCCCACCTATCGCCGCGGGGGTCGACTCGATGTGCAAATCAAATGATTAGGCTGCATTTTAAAAAACGCCGCTGCACTTATAAACTATCCCTTAATATGAAAGATAAATTTGACCATTAAAAATTAATAAAAAGTACTAATTTTAATATAATAATTATAATTATAAATATTTATGTGTGAAATAGAAAAATGTAAAATTTTTAAATGCTATGCATGTAAAAACCCCTTATTCTTTTTTGTACAATCACAATAAAGTTAACAAACTTCTTATTTACAAATCAATCAAAATTTTCAATCATTTTTCAAATTCTCACTCAAACATCAAAATTGATGGTGTAACCCCAATTCATATTATTCGTTTCTATTAAATTTTCAGTGATTTAATTGCGGCACCCGTAAATACATCAATTTAGTAGCTCACAAAAATCACTTAGAATTATTAATTTGTAAATATCAATGTTCGAGGCGGTCTACATATAATTATCCTTTTTTTTAAGGAGAAGATTGACAATCCACTCAATTTCTATGCATTTATACATCTCATACTCAAAATTTAATTTCTAAATACATGCCATCTTTCCTATGCGTGTATTTCATGTTTTAATAATTAAAATTTAAAAGAGTGATATTTTTTTATTAGACATGAAAGATTTGGGTTGTGTATATGTAAATACATTTTAGGTGTTAGACATGTAAATACATAAAATTCAGGTGGTATATACGTAAATTCTGCCTTATTTAACCGCTGTAAATTACTATTTTTCAAATAAAGTTCCACACATTAGAGTACATGATACTTAATTTAAATTAAATTTTCTTTTTTTTTAATGAGCACTCTTGACGCCTAAAACTTTATAATTATATTTATATTAAGTTAAATATATAAATATATATTATATTTATATTAAAATAAATTTATGATTTTTAAGCTCATCGTAATTAATTGTTTAATAACGATATTCAAAATTATGTTATTTTTAAAGCAAATTTTAGATCGTGAATGTATGGTCTTATTTTTAGAAATCAAAGCAATGGAGCCCTTTAACTTTAAATGTATTTACATATCTATTATCTACAATTTGATATTTAATTTATAAGGATTTAGCATTAAAATGAAAATATATATTTTACTTTTGTAAAATTTGATGGCATTGGTATGGATCAAGTCATAGATTTAAGTAGGGCTGTAAAAAAAGCTCATTGTTCGCGAACAACTCGTGTTCGGCTCGTTAAGTAGCTCGTGTTAAACTCGTTTGTTAATGAAACGAGCCGAATATGAACAAGTTTTTAAAGCTCGAATTATAAACGAGCCAAACACGAACAATTATTTGTTCGCTCGTGTTCAGCTCGTTTTAGCTCGAAATTAAAAATATATATATAGTTATTAACNGCTAAACTACGAGTTGAAATCATGAATTGAATTTATTTCGAGCGAATCTCAAGCCATACATGAATCGGCTTGAATTGGCCTGATTTTTTTTTTTAATAGAATGCACAAATTGTAGGATTTTTTTAGTTTACATTTATTTATTTATATTCATTAATTTTAAACCAATTCAATTAAAACAAGTCAGCTCATTTCGATTTTCGAGCTAGAATTGATCCAAATAGCTTAATTAGAGCCGCTCCTTTAGATTTCAAGCCAGATCGAGCTTGATTTAATTTCGAGCTGGCTCGAAATAAAATCAGTAACAGCTCTAAAAAAAAAATAAAAATGGAAGAAAACGATTTGAAAAGGATTTGCTGCTCACCACTTTGTCGATTTAATATCAATCCTTATTATTATATTATCCTAAATTGGAATAACTTATTGCGACGTTCTATCACATCTCATCTCAATAACAATGCTCAAAGTGGCGTTTTCTTGATGCCATTTTCTTCGGTGCCACTACAGTTTGCTCATATATTACAATGCATCACCGTGTGCTTCCCCATGTCTTTCTCTTAAAGATCAGATTACATAAATATTTCATGCATTGAGTGAGTTCCTTTCTCTCCTGCCTTTTTTATTTTAGTGTAAAAAAATCATCCGGTACTTCTTTCATAACTCATGCAGCTCTCAACTCCGACCTCTGCGGCCTATAGATGTAATTGCAACTCGTGACAAACTATGGTTTTCATGGCTCAAAGTTCATGTAGCTCTCAACTCTGTACTCTGCGACCTACATACGTTATTACAGCTTAGCACTGTGGCTCAGAGCTCGCACAATTATTAACTTCGGCCTACATGACTATCTAAGGTCCTACACAGCTCCGAACTCTGCCTTCTATGGCCTACGAACATTATCACAGCTTACTACTACGGTCAATGTGACCAAATGCAGCCCAAGTGGCTTACAACTCCTGTAGGTTTCCATTGTGACATATGTCGCCAACCAATGACCCTGAAGTAATTATCTACGACTTCGATGCCCAACTAGTATCACGACTTTCAACTACAACTTCTATGACTAACACAGTCCACAACATTCACGGCGAACTACAACTTCCATAGCAATCTACTATAGGCTTCGCGGCTTGTTACGACTATTATTGTTGAAATACTACTGCACATGAACTTTGTAATTTCATCTTTCCCAACTTAATTAAGAGAAAAGTGTGTTTGTATACTCACCATTGCATAGTGAATTATTTCAACTGAACCCGGCCCGTAGCCTTTTCCCCTTTCCAGGGTTTACACGTAAGAAGTTAAGGTGTCTCCTCTTGCTACTCTTTTATAATCTAAGTGTGAACTATAAATAATCACTCTACTGCTGTGAATCTTCTAACACGCATTCCTCCCATTTTTTAAACCTTTCAATTCTTGATCTTCTTACTTTTAAATGGCAAGTAAAGAGATAAAAGATTAAATTTTAGAAATTTCGCTGTCTCAGATGAATGATCATAATTTTCATCATATTCGAAATTGTTTCAGAATATATGACGTATTTAAAGACTACAATATTATTGGAATCTAGCTATAATTCGACGGGTATTTATTATCTGCCAATATACGAAGTAAATTGAATTCTTTTATTCCTAATGTACAAATTAATTCATTGTAAGCAAAATAATATTTTATTTTTTGGGCATTTACATGCATACCACACAATTCTTATGTATTTTCATATGTTAAACATTTATATGCTATGCAGATAAGCTTTAATTATCAGAATATATGACGTATTTATAGGTGTTGGATATGTAAATACAAAGTATGTATGGAAGTCTTCCTATATTTTTTCATGCTTAGTTCTATCATTTAGGATGCATCACTTTTCCCACTGGGTATGCGATAGAGTAACATCAAAACTCATGAAATGAAACAACCTATTAACTATCTTCTATTTAATACTTTATCATAGGCCATAATATTATAAAGTATAGATTTATCGTTGATATACGAAAACGAGAGAGAAATAATGTAGAGCGAGAATGACAAACAAGAGATGATGATTGTGATATGAAAGACGTGCAATGGATGATAATCAAGATATGATGGTGAGCAATGACAGTCAGCCAATAATAATTGGTCGAAGGCTGTCAGATGAAGATAATTTGATATCGATGGATCTGCTATAATAACCCAGTGAAAGTATTTGAATAGTCATAATTAGGAAATAACAAACAAAAAAGGATAACTAGATGGTGATTAGAAGATGACAATTGAGTGCTGACAAATATGTAACAATAGGCATATAATGGTGATTAGTGATGATAGTTAAGCGACAACAATTTGTCAATGATGGTTCTCAATATTAAGCATCGGGCAGGTTTTCGATGTTTTTTAGACATCCAAGCCCTTTCTAATTTCACGTCAGAGTCCCATTCATATATAAATGAACAATAAAATTCTATTTGTAGCATTTGATAGTGGCATTTTGGCTCATGTTGATTCATTTAATCATAAGCCTTCTAATAAAAACCTTTTTGCTAATGATCTCAAAATTAAGTAATTTTAGGCGCATTTAGTTTCTTTTATTAAGAGATATGAAACTACTTTAAGCATGTACGTTTTAAAAATCATTTAACCACCTAATTAATATTTTAAATTTTTAATCACACTTCCATTGGTTGATTTAGGCTCATTTGAATTTGGATTCATTACTTTCAATATTATTTGATTTTTTTTTTTTTTATTGAGATGTTCATGAGTTTAATTCAATGGCATTTTATTCAATGATCATGAGTTTAACTCAATGGCATTTTATATGCTTCCAACTTTCAAACCTTGAAGCCTAAACCTATGCCACAAGGTCGTGAATCAAATAAGGTCTCCTAAACAGACCAATTTCACTTTTTACTAAAGTTGGCATACCAATTGGAACAAAAAATATTGAAATTTCTTTTGCTCAAAATTAGATGTAGAGATTCAATTTGGCTCTTGAAATTTAAAGATTAAGTCTAAAACATTAAAAATTGATTTAAAAAACTCAAAAGTATTAAAATAAGCTTCTATAAACCCAGAATAAAACATTGGATTGGGTTGTGTCTGCAGACTAGAAAAATTATTAGGTGCTTAGTCCGCACCTGCAGATGGCTACTAGGAGGAGAGAGAAAGGAGGGACCCCCTTTTTTTCATAGGCTAGCTAGCCATTGTTTTTGCACATGTTGATTTGACTGTTTTCTTATTTCATTTTATTTTTAAGAAGAATATTTTTAAAAAATGCTTCGTTATAGAAAATATATAAATATGATATTTCATTACATAAATTCACTAAATGGTAAAAATATTAAACAATAATTACACAAAAAATTCCACTCTAATCATTCTTTTTCAAGTGCAAAACTCTTGGGGGCATGCTCCAATTCTTTGTCTTTAGGTTCACTACTATCACTAGGCGATGCTTAAATTTTCCTTCTTAGACTCTCATATTCCTTTCTATAAAAGCTATATATTGCCTTGCACATGTCGTGCATATTCCACAGGTAAACTTTTGTGACTCTTTATCAAGAGTACTAAAGTGCTATACATGGTTTCCAAAAAAGGAAAATTTTTCCTAATACTTCATTTAAAGACTCTTCTTGATCCTTAAAGCTTTCAAAAAAAAGCAAAATTTTCTTAGGAAATGTATTGAATAATTGCTAATCAATGGCTCCCTTATTATGTCATGATAATTAAAAAAAAATCATTTAAAATAAAAATGATAAATTTTTAATATATTTCTCTTTGCTAAGAAGTATAATTTATGTACTCCAACTCTTTATAATTTTTTATGACTTATAACATTATTTATATCTTTTAATTTTTAAGATTCTAAACAAAGAAGAATGCCAAGAAAATTTTGACCTCTTTACAAAACTCCAATTCCAAAAGATAATTCATTGATTTTTCCACAATCTTATGTCCAATGAGGTTACAACACAAAACACGAAAATAAGCTTAATATATTTTTATGGGACAACCCAAAATGTATGTTGAAAAGTAAAGCTCCATCATTCATAAAGTGAACATGTAAACGAGACAATGAGAACAAATTAAAATAATGAGCCCCGCCAGCTCATTTGTTTAACTACCTCTCACATAGCTTAAATATAGTAAGATATTTACATATAAATCACCTGAAATATTCAAGTGATTTTTCTGAACTACTGAACCTATCTATAAATTTACGCATGTGACGATCAAACTATTGAGAACATGATAAAAATGGAAAATATAAGTTGGGGTTTTATCATAAATTTCAATATTTGAGTGAGAGTTTGATCTGAAAAAAATGGATGAAAGATGATGGTTGATTTGTAAATAGCCATTCTAAAGTGGTGTCTACATAATTGCACCGATACCAATATCTTTTATGCTATTTGATTGTCTATTATGATTGTGAGTTTGCTGTGCCAATAGGGTTGAGTACAATTTTTATATATCTTGGCACTTAGAGCATGATCATTCACGTGATAGTACAATCTAATTTAATAGCACACCTTCATACACATTATACAAGTCATATATTCTCATTTCACTATAACTATCACTCTGAAAAATGTGAATTATTTCTAAGAAAATACATATGCACTCAACTAACCCTAAACAAACATGAATCTACTGACCTTGAAAATATTACATATGTTTACATATCATACATATATAATATTTTTGCATGATCAGGACTAGCATCACTATTTAACAAAGAATTAGAACTAATTAATATATACATAAATATTGAACCTGATGAAAATTTTACGCATCACAATCACTGAGAGGATAGCACGTGTCTTCGCCGCCGGTGCTCCACAAAAAGTGGGCGTAGTTGGCTGAATGGTGGCTGTTTCCGGGATCTGCAGAAATGGCTTCCAAGAATGTCTCCTCCGCCGCCTCCAAATCCTTCCTCGCCAACCACAAGAAGCTCGCATACCGACTCAGCGTCTCCGCCTCCGCCGGCTCAGCTCGTACAGCCCGCCTAAAATATTCCTCCGCCCTGTTTCGGCATCAAGATGGGGTTTTTACGTATCATCTAAACATATTGTTTTGCATTTTTAACAACTAAACACCAATATAATATATTTGCATGAACTTTGAGAATTTGATAAAAATGAAAAGGAATATTTATATACATAGCACTCAAAACATTGGTCTTTACAAATATGAGAGTCACTTTCATTAGAAAATATTATATATGGAGTCTACGTGCAAAATACATCAGGATTCTAATAAAATTGAGTAATGTGTTCGGAAGAGACAGACCATCTGTATTAAAGCATAGATTTTTTTTTTTAATTCAATGGGTCTGTCGTGAGACTAGGGCCGTTAAAACGGCTCGTTGTTCATGAAAAATTCATGTTCGGTTCTTTAAGAAGCTCGTGTTCTGCTCATCATCTTATAGTGGATTTTAAATCTTTCCCTTACTCTTAACATTTTATGACTACGTGATTGGGGTTGTCAAAAAGACTTTTTGTTCGTGAACAACTCGTGTTCGGCTCGCTAAACAAACGAGCAGAGCCGAACACGAGCTGATTTTGGGCACTATCTTGTTCGGCTCGTTTACAACCTTATGTGTAACATTGTTGCATCAAGCTTCTGATATAATATTTTTTCTTCATCGATTATTCAATACTTCAAGCAAATATCAAAATTCATGATAATAAGCCTGCCCATATTTTTCATTTTTACCATGTTCTCACTCAAAACAGATTAACAATGGCGATTTTTTTTTTAATTATTGAAAAGAGAAATTTATTAAAGCTTTTACCTCTCGTGGTCGCGGTGAACAGTGTAGAGAAACTGGGCGTAATTGGAGAGGAGCAGAGCATTGTCGGGGTTCTCGGCGAGTGCTATCCGGTACGATAACTCCGTACCACAATAAACCGATAAATCGTCCGGCTCGGCCACAGCCGTAACGGACGACACGAATCGCCGCAACGTATCGGGATCCATGAGCGCTTCGTGTCGCCCGTTTGCCCTAAGCATCTCCTTCGTTTCCCTCACCATCATCTTCCATTCTGTGGCGACCTTCTTCTCGTCCAAAGTTGCCATGGAAATCACCTCCGGGGAGATCGTGCCTCCTTCCCCTAGTGAAGCTGAAGAGCGATCAGAATGGCCGTCATCGGCCGCACTCGCGATCACCGGTGGCTTGCCGCCGCCGCCGCCGCTTCCGCCGACGGCGGAAGAACTGCAGAGGGAGAATGTTTTGATGGTGGGAGGACTAAATCGAGAGCTGGGGTTTTGGGATTCTTCGATTGAGACAATGACGGATTGAGGTGCGGCGGCGATATGGTGGTCGGTGATGGAGAAGACAGTGAAATTGGCGAGGAGGAGCATGAGGTAGACCATGAGGGTGGGAGTAGTGGAAAAGATGCGGTGAAAGAGCCAGACAAAAGAGGAGTGGAGATCGTCATGGACCCTTGCGAGGGTTTCCTGAATCTGGAAGTTATCGGGTGAAAACAGGGCTTCCNGCTTCCGCCGACGGCGGAAGAACTGCAGAGGGAGAATGTTTTGATGGTGGGAGGACTAAATCGAGAGCTGGGATTTTGGGATTCTTCGATTGAGACAACGACGGATTGAGGTGCGGCGGCGATATGGTGGTCGGTGATGGAGAAGACGGTGAAATTGGCGAGGAGGAGCATGAGGTAGACCATGAGGGTGGGAGTGGTGGAAAAGATGCGATGGAAGAGCCAGACAAAAGAGGAGTGANGACGGATTGAGGTGCGGCGGCGATATGGTGGTCGGTGATGGAGAAGACGGTGAAATTGGCGAGGAGGAGCATAAGGTAGACCATGAGGGTGGGAGTGGTGGAAAATATGCGATGGAAGAGCCAGACAAAAGAGGAGTGGAGATCGTCATGGACCCTTGCGAGGGTTTCCTGAATCTGGAAGTTATCGGGTGAAAACAGGGCTTCTCGCATGCGAATCAGGTGGCTATGGAGCTCGCGAACTATAAGCACCGTAGACGAGAAGGCTTTCTTCACGGAGCAGCTGGCGGATTCCTTCATCTGAGCCGATTGACGAAGCTCATCCTTCTTCCGCTTCAGGATTCGCAGCGACAGAGGGAGATTGAAACTTTTTGCCATCCACTCCGTCTTTTGCAACACTAATCCATCACTGCCAGGCCATGATTCTGGCGGCATCGACTCTATTTTAGTGGGTGCGGATTCGCCGCCACAAGTACTGGTTTCTGCTTCTTGATTTCGCTGAGATTCGACATTGATTTTAAATTTGAGGTTTAATTCGTTAATCCTACTCTCAAATTCCTCTTCGTTTTNTCTAGCGGCATCGACTCTATTTTAGTGGGTGCGGATTCGCCGCCACAATTACTGGTTTCTGCTTCTTGATTTCGCTGAGATTCGACATTGATTTTAAATTTGGGGTTTAATTCGTTAATCCTACTCGCAAATTCCTCTTCGTTTTCGCCGCCATCGAGGCTGGCGCTGGAGGAAGTCCTTCTTCCACCTCTGGATATTTCTCTTTGATGGGAGTGATGAATAAGGGTGGTTCCAAGGAAAGGTGTGCAATGAACGGTATTATGCGTTTTGGCGAGATCGTGGGAGTTTGTTGAGTTGTGAAGGAGAAAGGAAATGGCGTGTGCTACAGTTTTTGCTGATAAAGGGCCGCGGTACGGCAGCGGCGAAGACCAATTCAAGCAGGTTCCGGCGACTTCCATGGCCATTGCCGGTGGTGGCGAAAGATAAGAGAGAGGAATGAGAGGTACGGCGACTGCAAGTCGCGAGGATACGCCAATGTTGACTGGTGGTCGCGTATTTATAGTGGCTTGCTTATTTGAAGTCTAAATTTTTATTTTTACACATATAACACTTAAAGTTTGTTTGGGACAGCTTGTGCGTTTCAAGATAAGTAACTTATCCTGAAATATGGCCCACCTATCGCCGCGGGGGTCGACTCGATGTGCAAATCAAATGATTAGGCTGCATTTTAAAAAACGCCGCTGCACTTATAAACTATCCCTTAATATGAAAGATNTCTGGCGGCATCGACTCTATTTTAGTGGGTGCGGATTCGCCGCCACAATTACTGGTTTCTGCTTCTTGATTTTGCTGAGATTCGACATTGATTTTAAATTTGAGGTTTAATTCGTTAATACTACTCGCAAATTCCTCTTCGTTTTCGCCGCCATCGAGGCTGGCGCTGGAGGAAGTCCTTCCACCTCTGGATATTTCTCTTTGATGGGAGTGATGAATAAGGGTGGTTCCCAGGAAAGGTGTGCAATGAACGGTATTATGGGTTTTGGCGAGATCGTGGGAGTTCGTTGAGTTGTGAAGGAGAAAGGAAATGGCGTGTGCTACAGTTTTTGCTGATAAAGGGCCGCGGTACGGCAGCGGCGAAGACCAATTGAAGCAGGTTCCGGCGACTTCCATGGCCATTGCCGGCGGTGGCGAAAGATAAGAGAGAGGAATGAGAGGTACGGCGACTGCAAGTCGCGAGTATACGCCAATGTTGACCGGTGGTCGCGTATTTATAGTGGCTTGCTTACTTGACTTCCGATCTTTTATTTTTACACATATAATATTTAGGAGGATAGCTCGTGAGTTTCAGGATAATTAGCTTATCTTAAAATATGATTCAGAAAAAACACACAAACCAAACGATTAGACCACCGCCGCATTTATAAACTACCCATTTTATATAAAAGATTAATTTGACCACTAAAAATTAATAATGAGTACTAATTTTAATATGATAATTCTAATCATAAATATTTATGTGTGAAATAGAAAAATGTGAAATTTTTAAATGCTATATATGTAAAAACCCCTTATTATTTTTGTACAATCACACTAAGGTTAAGAAACTTCTTATTTACAAATCAAGCAACATTTTCAACCATCTTTCAAATTCTCGCTCAAATATCAAAATTGAAGGTATAACCCCAAATCATATTGTTCATTTTTATTAAATTTTCAGCGATTTAATTGTGGCACCCGTAAATACATCAATTTGGCAGCTCACAAAAATCACTTGAATTGTTAATTTGTAAATATCATTGTTCGAGGCGGTCTACATATAATTACCCTTTTTTTTTAAGGAGAAGATTGACAATCTACTCAATTTCTATGCATTTATACATGTCATACTCAAAATTTAATTCCTAAATACATGGCATCTTTCCTATGCGTGTATTTCATTTTTTAATAATTTTAAAAGAGTGCTATTTTTTTATTAGACATGAAAGATTTGGGTTGTGTACATGTAAATACAATGTAGGTGGTAGACATGTAAGTACATAAAATTTAGGTGGTATATATGTAAATGCTGCCTTATTTAACCGCTGTAAATTACTATTTTTTAAATAAAGTTCCACACATTAGATTAGAGCACATAATACTTAATTTAATTAAATTTTCTTTTGTTTTTTTAATGAGCACTCTTGACGCCTAAAACTTTATATTTATATTTATATTAAGTTAAATATATAAATATATATTATATTTATATTAAAATAAATTTATGATTTTTAAGCTGATCGTAATTAATTGTTTAATAACGATATTCAAAATTATTTTATTTTTAAAGCAAATTTTAGATCGTGTATGTATGGTCTTATTTTTAGAAATCAAAGCAATGGAGCCCTTTAACGTTAAATATATTTACATATCTATTATCTACAATTTGATATTTAATTGATAAGGATTTAGCATTAAAATGAAAATATATATTTTACTTTTGTAAAATTTGATGACAATGGTATGGATCAAGTCATAGATTTTAAGTAGGGCTGTCAAAAAAGCTCTTTGTTCACCAACAACTCGTGTTCGGCTCGTTAAGTAGCTCGTGTTCTACTCGTTCGAAACGAGTCGAATATAAACAAGTTTTTAAAGCTCGNTATTTTATTTTTAAAGCAAATTTTAGATCGTGAATGTATGGTCTTATTTTTAGAAATCAAAGCAATGGAGCCGTTTAACATTAAATGTATTTTCATATCTATTATCTATAATTTGATATTTAATTTATAAGGATTTAGCTTTAAAATGAAAATATATATTTTACTTTTGTAAAATTTGATGACAATGGTATGGATCAAGTCGTAGATTTAAGTAGGGCTGTCAAAAAAACTAGTTGTTCACGAACAACTCGTTAGGTAATTCGTGTTCGACTCGTTCGTTAATTAAACCAGCCGAATTTGAACAAGTTTTTAAAGCTCAAATTATAAACGAGCCAAACACGAACAACTATTTGTTTGCTCGTGTTCAGTTTGTTTTAGCTCGAAATTTAAATAAATATATATAATTATTAATATAATAATATTATATATATTTCTAATTTTAAATCATTACATCTCGTGTGATAATGTGGTTAGTGTTTTTTTTTTCCCATATATTTGGTCCATGTTCAAATCTCACACTTTATATCTATTTTTTTCAATTTACTTTTTTTGAGCCAATTTCGAGCCGAACAAGAACACGAATATTTAAATCAAGCGGAACACGAAGACACTATTCACGAGCCAAGTTCGAACACCTGCCGATTTTGAACACGAGCCAAGCCTAAGCTCCCTCAGTCTCAGCTAGTTTACAGCCTTAGATTTAAGGGATACATATGTAAATATATAAGAATTAAGTGGCATACATGTAATTGATGCTGCCCTCCTCAGCAATGTGCGGCAATAGAGGCTGACACGTACCATCCCAGCAAATAACATTAAATTTAATAATTTTTTCTCTCTAATATTAAATTATTTAATGTCCTTTCTCCTAAATATCTTATATTATAATAATTTAAGTAAACCGTATAGCCTTTGTACGCTTTCGTGTTCATATCCATCAAAGAAAATGCAAGAATTGATGCACTAAAAAAATTGTGATTGTGAAGTCATATTTTATCGTTTTAGCATTGCACTATTTTTACATGAAAAACACACAAAGGAAAAAGTCACGGGACTTGACCCAATTATAAATATTCACTATATGTTAATGATTACAAAGACCTATTGTTCCACTGACAGAAAATGATCATTAGACCATATGATTTGAAATAGCTGAAAAAGAAACAACTTGCAACAATGAGCCAAACTTAATGAGATAATTAAAATACTTGAGAGCACATGTCATTTCAAATGAGATTGTCATCATAAGCATTTTTCTTTTAGACATGAAATAGTTCAAGCAACATTGACACACATAATTTACATTCTTGATGAATAAAAGGCTTCGTACATGCATTATTAAAGAAATTCGACTACAAAGAATTAACTATTTGATATTTCAACTGTAAATTTCAGCAAACTATAGAAATCACAAACAATTTACAGCATGCAATAGAAAACAAACTCAATAAACTTAAAAAAAAAAACTTCCACGAATGTATAGCTTGTACCAAAGAAAAAAAAATCCCGAACAAGCAAGCTGTGAAGTTCATAACTAATAGACAAACACTCTTAAACTTCCTCTCTCGAGTTTTTACTATTTATTTTTTATTATGATGACTATTATTAAAATTATCACTAAAAGCTCTGATTTGTGTGTTTTTATACGTGCACCGAACCCTAATAATATAGGTGTAATTTCTAGGTAAAATTGACGTTCCGAACACACTCGCACGGTCTGTTTCACCATCCTGGGTTTTCTGGGTAAGTTCATCGACGGTCGGATCAATTTGAGTTTAATTCGCACGTGGCGCGGCAAGTGGAGTCTTTTGGTCCTACAAGAGTCGTTTCGCGAGCAAAGTGTCATCTATTTTTCAGCTAAGCGATGACCAAAGTCAAGTAGGTCACTCTTGGCAGTAAGTTGTTCGTCATACTTCGTGGGGTATTTCTATGGCTTTTATAATTCCTATAAGCACTCAACTTGAGTTTCAATATGTCGGTTTTAATCGACTCAATTAAACGTTGAGGATATGAGACCACTCGTATGAGACAGCAATGAGTCAAGAAATGACTGTAATTTATAAATAGTGTAAGTCCCAATACTAGTTTTCTAGAAGAGTCAAAATATAAAATGTTAAGGCTATATTCGAGGCTATAAGCATAGAAATAAAGACCTCAAAAATGAGGTCAACAAATGGACCTCCAATAGGTGTGTTGTGTTGAACAAGCAAGTCGCTTCTATTGGTATTGACCGAAGTGATTAACAAAATCCGGAAGAATGTTTAAGTATCAACATTCGGAGCAAATCAAATGTTGAATTTGAATTGAAGTGAAGTTGGATTTTCACTAAGATTAGCGGGTGTATTTTAAATTTTGTAGCTGTGAATTCAAGTTATTAAGTTTAGCAATGATTTTTTTCAACAGGATATTTGTCGAATATTGGCTATTAACTTTCGTGGGGATTTGAGTTATTTAATTTTTCTTGTGTTTGTTCTGTGCAGGTCATGTGTGGAAATCTGATCCTCTTGTTGTATTTTTTTTAATGTTTCTTACAAGTTTGTGCCGGATTAGCATCGGAATATTCCGATGCTAATGACCATAGATGACGCCGCAAAGTCGACGCTTTGGCGTTGACCATGATCTACACTTATTAGCGTCGACAAGTTTCAAAGTTAACGCGTCGTTAAGCTTGTGTTGCCTCTTTTTTCAACATATATTTATAGTGACATAATATTTCAACTCAAATGCGCACGCAAATGCCGAGGCAAAATGAATTAGCAACATTCATTTTATCATCAGAAATATTTCGATGCAAATTGGGCTTAGCATCAGAAATGTCCAACACTAATTGGTCTTTTTTCTTGCAGTATAAATAATAAAAAATCAACTAATATACAATAAAAATTATTAGTTTCTTAACATCTTTAATGCCTTAGAAATAAAGTTTTGAAATTTAATTAATAATTTGAGTATATTTTATGTTATTCTTTTTTTTTTAAATNGGAAGCTTTGATCGCTTCTTCTGGAGATAAACCGACAGAGTCGATGAGGTAGTTGACGATGGAGAAGGATTTGGGGGGCGGGTCTTTGACTTTTGAGGCGAAGAGGGAGAGGGGGATTCGGAACTGAGAAAAGGAGAAGAGGGTGGAGATCTTACTCTTTGAAACGAGGTAGTTGAGGAAAAAAGAAGAGTTTTTACGAATCAAAAACATATCTTTTTCTTTAGCGGATGAGAATCAGATAGGTTTCGATTCGAAGAACAGCAGGAGCGCGCGTATGTTTCTGCTTCGCTCTTTACCTTCTCTTTTGAAAGAAACCTAAGAACATTGGCAAGCTTTCATGGCTTTTATTTAATTTTAATTACTTTTATAGAAGGATAAATATGATTAGGCCTAACTAATCTTAACATTTATGGCGTGTTTGGATTCCTTTTAATTTTTAAATCTATTTTAATAATGAATCAATAAAATAGATGATAAAATACATTTATTAAGTTTATTTATTTATGAAAATAAATTATTTTTCAAAGTCAAAAAGAATTACAAATTATCATGGGAAATTTTTTGTCTGCATATGATATTTAAAAAATAATATTAAATATATTTCTACATTTTGTTGAATTTAAACATACTCTCCATGGGCGCTCCGGTCAAACTTTCTAGTCATGATCTAGGTCAACTTGCCAGTATAATCATAAGTAGACTTGTCACACAACTAAAGGAGAGGACATCTAGTAAGATTCAAGAATGACTCACCCATTAATCTCACGAGACTCACCCGATTGACCCAAACCAGAGAGCTACTCAACAAACTAGAAGATGGTGACTACCAATCTAAATTTGAGTTTATATTTGGGCTATACATATGATTGTGAATTTAACTTGTAAATTGTTAATCACTCAAAAATTGATTTAAATTTTAGTTCATATCGAAATAAACGGGTCAAGCTACAAGCAAAAATTTTGAATTAAATTTTTTTTAGTCAATGTTGAGCAGACCTCAGCTCGGCTCAAAATCAGATCGTTAACAACCCTAGTGATGTTAGGGATGTGAATTTAACAAATTTAGCTATGAGCCAAAATTTTAGATTAAATTTTTTCGAGTTGATTTTAAGCCGACCTCGACTCGGCACAAAATTGGATCTTTAATTTTTATATTTTCTTTTAATCTTATTGGATGCATCTCATTATGATGCATTTTCTATAGCGCTCAAAGACCCAAGAATATATCTATAAATAGTTGCGAATTTTTATTCCGGTGTTTGCATTATTTAGTGAGCAAAGTGCCAAAATAATCCCTGATTTGCATGAGGCCATTTTAGGTGTTGATTCCTGATTCATTTAGAGTTGAGCTATAACAATCCTCTATGAGAACTATTTCATATAAATAGTTGGGACTATTTTTGACACTTTACTCGTTCTTTACCAATGTAGCCTCTTAAGCATCACAGTCTATTTTATACCCACCCTTCCAACTTCTTTATTTTTTTTTCAAACACTGCTCTCTTCTTTTAAGTTAGTAAGATTCTAATAAAAATCACCTATTAGGACCCAACATATATTACAGAATATAATAAGTTTTCCATAAAAAAAAAAGATATGATGGATGTAGCTCATGAATATAGATGAAGATTTTACAGATATTTGGAGAACCCACATGAAGTCACTGACAGGCTTCACCTTCTTTGGATGAGTAGCTGTTGTACTAAAAAGCTTTAGATGAAACTGTCTAATCAGTCTCTTGAGACCGAGCAGGCGAGATACCACTTGTGAGTTCATCATTGTGGTGGCGACTTCTACTCGTTGACACAGAGATAGAAGGAACTTTGGACTCTCGGCAAATTCGGCCTGATAGAGCCATGAAGCTAATGTGAAACCTCTTGCGCAGAATGGAATTATGCTCTTGAACATCAAGGCACATTTTGGTATGATGTTGACATTTCATCTGAAACTCCAAGTTCATTGTAACACCTTAAGTTCGGAATGCGGTACACCTGGGCAACACAAGTGTGATGAAATGATGTGAATTTGTGTTGTCAAGATATATCAACTTCTGAACTCAAGATGTGCAGAATGATATCAGAGCATGAAAACCAGAACTAAGTGTCGTACAAAATAAAGACCACATCATGAAAGTCACCTCTTAAACCCTATATGACACAAATTTATATAGTGACTCTTGAATATGTAGAGGTCATTTCCAGGATCATATTTGTCTAGTAGATAATTTCGAATTGAGAAAAATGAAGAGGAAGTCAATTGCTTAAGTGAGCAAGATTATGAATCCCTTAAGTAGAATAAAGCTGAGCTCATAAACATCAATGTGTCTTTTGGCATAAGTCATCAAAAACTCCTAAATTAAACATACTTGTGGCAGAGCAATTCTGAGAAGTTACACCAATGGGATTAAATTGTGATACCATTAGGCCAAAGAAGACAATATCCACCTCTTCGAATAATCAATGTTTGTCAAAAATCCAATATGAATACCTGCTTTTACTGACATTTTCTTTCTAGATTATTCACAAAAATATTAAAAAAAAGNTCGTCTTCAGAAGCTTCAAAACCTGATTCCTAGGCACCAATCTTTTACTCAAACTGAAGGTGAAAATATTAGGGTGGCTGCTCAAATAAGAGTGATCACATCCAGCTTCCTTCACCAAAAACTTACCCGTCTCATGCAAATTCTTCTCAGACAAGCTCAAAATATAAGGTTGTTTTCTGATTGCAGAAGAAACCTCCGTTTCTGAGAATCCTAAGCCGCCCAACAACTTGATCTTAGCGTCAACCTGTTCCGATGTGTTGGAGCAGAGAGAACGCAGAGCTTGGTAGAACATCCATGACCCACGAGGAATTCCCAATTCATCAATCCTCTTAACTGCAGCTTTAAGGAAGCTGAGTGGCCTGCCGATGATTGATCGAACCTCAGTTAACATACACCCAATTATTGCATCAGAAACCTTGCATTCAGCCAAAAAAATGATATTGGGCTTGATCACCTTCTCAAAGCTACGAGCTAAAAGAGATACATCATGCGAGAAGGCTTTCATGATTCTATCGTTGGAGCCAAGGAAAGATCTGAGGAACTCAATCCTGGGAAACACGTTATAATAATTCATATAATTGAGAGTTAACGGGCTGCCTGTGACTAGCTTGACAATCTGGGTTTCAGAGAACCCTAGATTGCTCAAACCTTCGAACTTTGGCTTCAGGGTGGAATCAACTCTTGCGCATAGAATTCTGGAGTGCCCTAAAATAATCCTTTTGATGTCGGCCTCGGTGAAACCGTGCANTTTCGACAAACTTCCTTTCAGACATTGAGCTAACATTATAAAAACCCAATTTTTTCTTTAGAATTCCCTTCGCCTTCAGAAGCTTCAAAACCTGATTCCTCGGCACCAATCTTTTACTCAAACTGAAGGTGAAAATATTAGGGTGGCTGCTCAAATAAGGGTGATCACANTGAAAAGAGAATTTTATTAAAGCTTTTACCTCTCGTGGTCGCGGTGAACAGTGTAGAGAAACTGGGCGTAATTGGAGAGGAGCAGAGCATTGTCGGGGTTCTCGGCGAGTGCTATCCGGTACGATAACTCCGTACCACAATAAACCGATAAATCGTCCGGCTCGGCCACTGCCGTAACGGACGACACGAATCGCCGCAACGTATCGGGATCCATGAGCGCTTCGTGTCGCCCGTTTGCCCTAAGCATGTCTTTCGTTTCCCTTACCATCTTCTTCCATTCTGTGGCCACCTTCTTCTCGTCCAAAGTTGCCATGGAAACCACCTCCGGGGAGATCGCNTTTCAGTAGACGGGAGTTCGGCTTTAGAGGTGAAGAGGAAGAAGGGGATTTGCAAGTGAGCGGAGCAGAAGAGGGTGGAGCTCTTACTACTCGAATGAAGAAATTGGAGGAGCGAAATCGAGCTTCTGCGAATCGAAAGCATTGCCTTTTCGCGGCGGAGAAAACCCTAGAGGGTCTCCAGATTCGAAGAACGAACCCTTACTTCAACTTCTTCGAAACGGGCATGTGGGGGAGGGATTGGGAAGAAGATTAGGGTTTGGGATGGCCCGCTTAAATTGAAATTATATTATTTTTAAGATTTTGAATATAATTAATTTTAATAAGGGGATTTACACCAATACCATATAAGTTTAATAGATTTAAATATCTAAATTTTAAGTTAATACTTAAATTAATATCACATGGTAAGAAAAAATATTACATCAGCACTACACACGTAGAGCTACGTGCGTAGTCCAATGAAATTACGCCGTAGAAGTGATCAGACCGTAGCACAAGGGAATATTTTTCTTGCATTATTCAAGTGTTATTGTGTATTATTCATGTGTTATTATATGTTATTTAGGTGTTATTGTGTTATGGGAATATTTCCGGTGTTATAATAATAAAATAACACACAATAACACTTGAATAACATACAATAACACATGAAAACACATAATAACACCTGAATAACACGATGAAAATATTCCCTTGTGTTACCGGGTCGATCACCTCCACGGCGTAAATTCATTGGACCGCGCACGTAGCTCTACGTGCAGAGTCCTAAAGTAATATTTTTTCCACATGGTAATACTATGTAAGAAACTTAAAAATTAGTATAATTTGATTGAGTGACTTTGATTTAAATAAATATCATTAAATCTATTTGATTTTATGTGCATTAATTAAAGATAAATATAAATTATAAATTTAGAATCGAAATAATCTTTAATATTTGATTGGGTAACTCAAGGCTAAAGAGGAAAAAAAAATTTAACGGAAAATAAGAAATAAAAAATCAAGTTGAATTTAATTGAACCAATATTTTCTTAAATGATTTTTTTTTTATTTTTTCTAAGTTGAGTTGATGAATTATAAAAACGTGCATGTCATTTAACCATATATCACTATGTTATAGTTCGACAATGAACATTTATTGTAACCTATGACTAAAATCATCTTACTCTTACAAAAAAGGCAAGAGTTTTGATTATATTTATGTGTTTTGATTATATATTATGAAATAAAATTATTATAAGATCAAAATATTAACTACTTCATATATAAATCAATTCATATGATTTTAGAAAATATGAACATATTAAAAAAATAGTGTTTTTTAATCACATTTCTTACATAAATTAAAACAAAGACTTTTCTATAAACTCTAGAATTAAAACAACCCAATCTAAATAGTTGGGAATGTTGTATGGTTTAATTTAAAAAAAAAACTTAATATGTCTTCTATAATCCAAGCATTTGATCCCTAAAAAAGAAAAATGTACATAAGGACATTAACATATGCATCATAAGCTCCATCCTCTCTGACATACCTCCCTGCTCCATAAGCTCACTCTGCTAGTTTTCAAAAATTTTTGTGCTTCCATTCGTCTCCTTCAATGGCTCAGGTGGCTTCATTCAAGTCACTAACATCTCTCAAACCCAAATCCTAACGCCATTAACTCTCCCCTCTCCCTCTCCCTCTCTCCCGGCATTAAATGAGACATGAAGACTTCAAAGATATGATTCCATGCTCGTGAACTCCAAAAATGGAGCCCACTGACCAAATCCTCCGTTCAAAATAAAAGCAATAACTTTTCCTCCTTCCCTTCCATGACTCCCCGTTCTTTTATGACTCAGTCTCCTTCAAATGAAGGAACATAAATGAATCACTTCCCTCCTTCCTTTCCTCCTGCTTCTCTTAAATTCTTGTGAATCTTTCACCCGACGTAACATGATTCATGTGATTATAATCAAATATTCTTCGATACGTATATTAAATACTGAAATTTCAGCAGTGTATATATGTACAGAAAGTTCAGAAAGCCTTCACCTTCAATGCTCCCCTAACATTCCTTCTCTTCCCCTCTCTCCCTCTCTGGTTCAGTATCAATGAAGAGCTTTTACGTCCAGATAGCCATTCTCCTTCTCTTCATCTGCGCTGGAAACAGCCTTCGATCCACTCCTGGCAAGCCAGATCAATCTTTCGTCTGATATAATGTCTTCTTCTTCCTTCTCGATTTTGTTCTGATTAACAGTTTGCTTTATCTGTACATAGATTCTCTGCCGAATTCAAGCGGGGGCATGGTAAGAAGTGATCTGAAATATAAGGTGCAAAACTGCAAGTTTTAAATTTGCTTCAGAATTGTGCTGTAACCAGATTTAACAAAACTTGAAGCGACTAAAGATTCAATTTTTTTCTCTCTTTCTGTTGTTTAATGTTCAGAAAGAGGCTGATGGGGATGTAATGCTCAGCCCCGACGCGACCGGATCGAGCCTGCCGGATTGTTCCCATGCTTGTGGACCTTGCTTTCCTTGCAAGAGAGTCATGGTGAGCTTCAAATGTTCGATCGCCGAGTCATGCCCGATTGTTTATAGGTGTATGTGCAAGGGGAGATACTATCATGTGCCCTCTAATTGAAGAATCAAATTTTGATTTTCAATCTTAAGTTTTAGTTTTTTTGGGTTAATTATGTCTATGAATTTAAATGCATGGTAGAAGTCATATAAGAGAGTAAAGTTTAGTTATCAGAAACAATTTTGTTTGTATGTTTACAAGACTTGTCAGATTTCAGCGGTTTATGTAATGAAATGATCTGTTGGAGGATTCAGAATGCTTGAAAATTAGAAGAATATTGAGTACATAGAAAAAAAAAATTGATTTTTACATATCGACCACATAAAATATTTAATATTTTATTTTACCCCTAAAAAATTTAACTATAATATTCTAACTATTTGGGGCAGTTTATTTGGTGCGGCGGCTTTTTGAAAACGCACCTGGCCTGTTTGGGTAAACTACGTTTTGGCAGCTTATGCATTTTCAAAACGCTAAAAACAGTGTTTTCACACCGCACCTGTCTAGGTGCGGTGACAGCTTTCTGATTGATGTCTGACTTTTCCAAAAAAAATAAAAATTTGTAATAGCTACCGCACCTAGTTTATCAGCAGATTATTTTTAATCAGCTTATCAGTAGATTATTCAATAAACTGCAGCTGCCCCAAACAGACCCTTAATTATATATAAACAGAGCTCATTAAATAAATAAAAAATATCAGAAGTACATTTTAAAGCTATTCAAGTGAATTGATATGCTTGGAAAGTATTTTAGATATGAGATGTAATGCACGAAAATAAGAAAAAGAGCTCACATGCGAATTTAATTGCAGAGTTATTACTTATTTTACATGGCATGCCTTTTCAATCCAGTTCTGCAAGGTTTGACCCCATAAAAACATTTTACATATTTAACGCCTAAATTTTCTTATTTACATACATACCATTTAAATCTTTGACATCACATAAAAAATACCACGACTGCTATTAATTTTTTAAATGTGAAATACAAGCATAAATTTTCAGCATGAAAGTGTTAATCATAGATGCAAATATCAAACTTTAAGAGTCAGATAGATAAATACATACTAATTGTATGATATGCATGTAAATTTCCTCCCTAATTCCTTGCAGTAGATTCAAGTATCCTGGCAACATGGATTTGTTAGAATCATAAATACTATTAGCAGCACTAATAAAGGTTAATAATTCACAAAAAATGGAGTTTACTCTGATTTTAGATGTTCTAGTTGGCTTGGAGGATTTGTAAATCTCTCTTTAATTTATGAAAGTATAAATGGTCCAGTATATAAACATATGGCTGATGAATTTCAGACTGGAAGTAGCTCTTTACTAATGTACTGTTACAGCAGGTATCTGAATATATCTTGTAAGAACAGTACTGTAATTTCACATATTTGTATGAAGATATTGGAAAAGCAGCAATTACAGTACTGTTCTTACAGCATTTATACAGCATTTAAAAAAAAAAAAAAATCATATTGACTGCCAGAACTGCATTTGCATTTTATACAATCACAATAAAACAAGCTTAGAAATGATCTTTATCTTTATGAATCTTAATGAATATTGAATGTTGCAATTGCGAGATCTAGATATACACCAATTGGTATATATATAAATCAAACATGAGAACGATCGACGAAACGAAAAATAGAACGAGAAAAATTTACACAAAAAAAAACAACAATACAGCGGAACACACAGATTTATGCGGTTCAGCAAATTACCTACGTTCACGGAGTTGCAGAGGATTTTACTACTTGAGAAATTTACACCAGTCGATCACCTCGACTTATAAAAGGAATCTCTCACTCTTCATTGCTCTCTCTCTCTTCTTCTCTCTCTGTTCTTCTCTCTCTACACCGAGATACACCGAAGGAAACNCCTACGTTCACGGAGTTGCAGAGGATTTTACTACTTGAGAAATTTACACCAGTCGATCACCTCGACTTACAAAAGGAATTTCTCACTCTTCGTTGCTCTCTCTCTCTTTTTCTCTCTCTATTCTTCTCTCTCTCTACACCGAGATATACCGAAGAAAAATCTACACCAAGATACACTGAAGAAGACAAACTTACAAGAGAAATAAACTCAATTTCTCTTCTGCCACAAGCCACTAAGAAGAAACTTTGGGATAACTCTCCACATAGCTTTGCACCTCCAAGTTATTTCCTGGGTCACTATTGTCTCTTCTTACAACTCCCACTGCATTGGCAATATCTTGTCTCTGTTGAAAGCCTTTTCCAATAAGTACAGACTTATACTTCTTACTGACATCACGATTAGTCTTCACATGGTACACCCACTTGTTGTGTAATGTCTTCTTCCCTGATGAAAGCTCTATCAGCTCCCACTTGCTCGAACTTTCATCTTGTAAGATTTCTTCATAGCTTTGTGGTTCTTCAACATCTATCTGTGGAACAATAGGAATGGATGCCCCGAACCCACATTCCTCTTAACTTCCATCACTACTCTGCGCTGTGGCATATGGTAGATTTCCTACCACATTCAAAGCCCCTAAATCCAATATCAAGTCTTGAACAAAATTATGAATTGTCAACAATAGTGCATCATGTGATTCTTCAGATACCACATTTGTGTTATCATTCTCCATCTTCTTAGGATTCATGCAGTTTTTTCTTTATGTGGTCAGCCTTGCCACAGTTTCAACAGGTTGCCTGCTTATTAAACTTTGATTTTGATCTCCATATACATGAGTTTCTGTCATGTCATTTCCCTCTGAAATCAACATTCAGTGTCGAACTCGAACCTGGGATCTTGCCAGAATATTTCCTGCGAACTTCCTCAGCCAAAATCAAATCACGAATATCATCGTATTTTGACTTTAGATTTACCTGAAAAACTGTTAATTGTTATCATAATGATTTCCCAACTACCTGACAATGAAGCCAACAAGATCAGTGCACATATCTCATCATCAAAATCAATTTCCACGGACGACAATTGATTTGTGATAGTATTGAAAACATTCAGGTGTTGAGCAACAGAAACACCTTCTGCCATCTTCAAATTGAATAACTTGTTCATCAAGTGCACCTTATTATTCGCCAATGGCTTTTCATACATACTTGATAGGCTCCCATGAGATATGCAGTCATCCTTTCCTTGACGACGATGTGTGCAACATACCTCGATAGGATCAATCAAATAACCCCAAGAACTTGTCGATCCAACAAATTCCATTCAGTTTCATCCATTCTTTCAGGCCTTTTCCCTAATAACGGAAGATGAAGTTTCTTCCCATAAAGATAATCCTCTATCTTCATTCTTCAGTAACCAATATGTGTGTCATCAAACTTCTCGATCCCTAAAATCTTCACTTCATCTGCAGCCATCATTCTTCCTCAGATCCGAACAAATCTCTGACACCAGTTGTTGTGAAATATATACCACACCAGTTAATGTGATTTATATATATAAATCAAACTGGAGAATGATCGACGAAGCAAAAAATAACACGAGAAAATTCACACATAAAAAGAACATCACAGCGGAACACACAGATTTATGTGGTTCGACAAATTGTCTACGTCCACGGAGTTGCAGAGGATTTTACTACTTGAGAAATTTACACCAGTCGATCACCTCGACTTATAAGAGGAATTTCTCACTCTTCGTTGCTCTCTCTCTTCTTCTCTTTCTACACCGAGATACACCGAAGAAAACTCCACACTGAGATACACCAAAGAAGACAAACTTATAAGAGAAATAAATTCAATTTCTCTTCTGCCACAAGCCACCAAGAAGAAACTTAGAGAGAACAATCTTCTTCTTCTTCCTTCTTCTTTCTTTTACCGCAAGGAGCTGCTTCTCCTTGCACTTCTCTTCCACTGCGCTGTGGAAACCTTCGTCTATCCTGAGGAAACTGAAGAAGAACTCAAACCATGACTTCAAAACCCAAGGAGAGTCATCCGAAGCTTTTATCACAAACAGGAGGGAGCGAATAGATGTTTCACTTCACAAAAGAGGAATGCATGAGTGGTTATTTGTGAAGAGGTGTGACTCTCCATAGCAAAGTAACCGTCCAAGCATAGTGGACCGGGTTCAACCGTTTCTAACACTTTGGGCAGAGAAAATGGGAGGTCAACTCTCCCTCACGTGAAGGAGAAAATTCAGTTAATCCAAAGCATTGCATGGGAGAGGAGCTCAGTGCTAGGGCTCAGGCGAAGAAGAATCTAGCGAAAGGGGGTCGGGCAGGCCGTGTGCTTGATTTTTAATTTTGGGTTTTTTTTTATTTTTTTATTATGATGATTGTTATTGAAATTATCACTAAAAACTTTGATTTGTGTGTTTTCTAAACGTGCACCGAACCCTTATAATATATGTGTCATTCCTAGGTAAAATTAACATTTCGAACACACTCGCACGGTCTGTTTCACCATTCGGGTTCTTCAGGACAAGTTCATCGACGTTCGGATCAATTTGAGTTCAATTCACACGGGGCGGGGTAAGTGGAGTCTTTTGGTCCTACAAGAGTCGTTTAACGAGCAAAGTGTCATCCGGTTTTCACCTAAGCGATGACCAAAGTCAAGTAGATCGCTCTCGGCGGTAAGTTGCTCGTCATACATCATGGGGTTTTCCTATAGCTTTTATAATTTCTATAGACACTCAACTTGAGTTTCAATATGTTGCTTTTAATCGACTCAATTAAATGTTGAAGATTTGAAACCGCTTGTATGAGACTGCAATGAGTCAAGAAATGACTGGAATTTATAAATAGTGTGAGTCTCAATACTAGTTCACTAGAAGAGTCAAAATATAAAATGTTAAGGCTATAAGCAGAGAAATAAAGACCTCAAAACTGAGGTCAACAAATGAACCCCCAATATGTGTGTTGTGTTGAACAAACAAGTCGTTTCTATTGATATTGACTGAAGTGATTAACAAAATTCGGAAGAATGTTAAAGTATCAACATTCGGAGCAAATCAAATGTTGAATTTGAATTGAAGTGAAGTTGAATTTTCGCTGAAGATTAGCGGGTGTATTTTAAATTTGTAGCTGTGAATTCAAGTTATTAAGTTTAGCAATGATTTTTTTCAACAGGATATTTGTTGAATATTGGCTATTAACTTCGTGGGGATTTGAGTTATTTAATTTTTCTTGTGTTTGTTCTGTGTAGTTAATGTGTGGAAATCGGATAGTCTTGTTTTAATTTTTTTAATGTTTCTTACAAATTTGTGTCGGATTAGCATCGTAATATTCCGATGCTAATGACGATAGATGACGCCGCAAATTCGACGCTTTGGCGTTGGCCATGATCTACGCTAATTAGCGTTGACAAGTTTCAAAGTTAATGCGTCGTTAAGCTTGCGTTGTCTTTTTTTTCAACGTAAATTTATAGTGACATAATATTTCAACTCAAATGCACACGCAAATGTCGAGGCAAAATGAATTAGGGACATTCATTTTTTCATCAAAAATACTTCGATGCAAATTGGGCTTAGGGTCAGAAATGTCCAACGCTGATTGGTCATTTTTCTTGCAGTATAAATAATAAGAAATTAACTACTATACAATAAAAATTTTTAGTTTCTTAACATCTTTAATACCTTAGAAATAAACTTTTGAAATTTAATTTATTTTGAGTAAATTTATGTTAATATTTTTTTTTAAACGAGTCTGCTCACGAGCCAACGAGTCGAGTCGGGGCTGGCTTGAGCTTCGCTTGTTAGCTCATCAAGCTCAGTTCACGAGTCACTTATCGAGCCGGGCTCGAGCCGGCTCACCAGTCCGCTTGACTCACTTGCACCCCTAGGTTTCACATTAGACCTCACACAAAGTAGGCAGGTTTCAATTGTTAGGAGCATTATTTATTTCTATTATAATTTATAGATGTCATGCTCAATTAATTATTAGTTAACTCAATTTATAGTGATAAAATTTCAACGAAATATTGAAATACTATTTAAGAGCAAACGTCAATCATACTCATTACACGAACATAAAGCTATGAAGAACTTCAACCCGAAGAAGAGTTTATTGAATTATCGAATTTTCTGCAATGAGATACGAAAAATATTGCGTAATATGTATGTAAATATGAAAATTTCGATGTGAGACACATAAAATCATAAGAATTGAGTGCCATGNAAGAGAAATAAACTCAATTTCTCTTCTGTCACAAGCCACTAAGAAGAAGCCTAGGGAGAACAATCTTCTTCTTCTTCCTTCTACCGCAAGGGACTATCGCTTGCACTTCTCTTCCTTAGCCTCGAGGAAAACTTTTTCTATCCCGAGGAAACTGAAGAAGAACTCAAAGCGTGACTACAAAACTCAAGGAGAGTCATCCGAAGCTTTTATCACGAACAGGAGAGAGCGAAGAGATGTTTCACTTCATAAAAGAGAAAAGACGGAGCGGTTATTTGTGAAGAGGTGTGACTCTCCAAAGCAAAGTAACCGCTCAAGCATAGTGGACCGGGCTCCACCGTTTCTAACAATTCTCCTACTTTGAGACCAGTACACAGACTGCAATATATTCTTCCTTGAACTGACATCATCCACTGGCAGTGTCGTCTTTTTCTTCAACATGTATCCGTCACCTTAAATCCTCCAAGCTAATTTCTGAATTACACTTGTCTCTGCTTACAACTCCCACTGCATGGGCAATATCCTGCCTCTGTTGAAAGCATTTTTCAACAAATATAGTCTTGTACCTCTTACCGCCATCATGCTCAGTCTTCTCCCGGTATACCCACTTGTTTTGTAATGTCTTCTTCCCTTGTGGAAGTTCTGCTAGCTCCCACTTGCTCGAACTTTCATCTTGCAAGATTTCTTCATAGTCTTTCGTTCTCCAACATCTGCCTGTAGAATAATAGGAATGGGTGCCCCGGACCCACTTTCTTTTTCACTTCCATCAACAACAGAACTATGAACTGCCAGCAATAGTGCAACATGTACTTCTTCAGATATCACATTTGCGCTATCAGATATCACATTTGCGCTATCATTCTTCATCTTCTTGGGATTCCTGCAATTCCTCCTTACGTGGTCAGCCTTGCCACAATTCCAGCAAGTTGTCTGCTGACTAGACTTTGATTTTGATCTCTATTTTTTTAAGTTCATATCATGACATCTCCCTCTGAATCAACATTCAGTGCTGAACTCGTACATGAGATCTCGCCAGAATCTTTTCTGCACACCTCCTCAGCCAAAATCAAATAACGAAAATCATCACAATTCAGTTTAGATTTACCCGTGGAACTTCTAACTGCCATCCTCATGGCTTCTCAACTATTTGACAATGATGCCAACAATATCTACGCACGTATCTCATCATCAAAATCAATTTCAACAGACGACAATTGATTTGTGATAATATTCAAATCATTCAGGTGTTGAGCAACAAAAACACCTTCCATCATCTTCAAGTTCAATAACTTTTTCATCAAGTACAACTTGTTATTCTCCGATGGCTTTTCATACATACCTGATAAGACTGTCATGAGATCTACAGTCACCCTCTTCTTGATGATGTTGTGTGCAACGGACATCGATAGGGTCAATTGAATAACCCCCAGAACTTGTCGATCCAACAAATTAAATTCAGCCTCATTCATCCTTTCAGATCTTTTTTTCAATAATGGAAGATGAAGTTTCTTCCCATAAAGGTAATCATCTATCTGCATTCTCCAATAATCAAAATTTGTGCCATCAAATTCCTCGATCCCTTAAACTTTCACTTCATCTGCAGCCATCATTCTTCCTCAGATTCGAGACCACACTCTGATACAAGTTGTTGTTGTTGCGATATCTAGATATACACCAATTGGTATATATATAAATCAAACAAGAGAACGATCAACGAAGCGAAAAATAGAACGAGAAAAATTCACACAAAAAAATAACACCACAGTGAAACACACAGATTTACGTGGTTTAGCAAATTGCCTACATCCACGGAGTTACAAAGGATTTTACTACTTTAGGAATTTACACCAGTCGATCACCTCGACTTACAAGAAGAATCTCTCACTCTTTGTTGCTCTCTCTCTTCTTCTCTCTCTGTTTTTTTCTCTCTACACCGAGATACATCGAATAAACTCTACACCGAGATACACCGAAGAGGACAAACTTACAAGAGAAATAAACTCAATTTCTCTTCAGCCACAAGCCACCAAGAAGAAGCTAAGGAGAACAATCTTCTTCTTGTTTTTCTTATTTCTTCTGCCGCAATGAACTACCGCTTGCACTTCTCTTCCTCTGCCTCGAGGAAAACTTTCTCTATCCCGACTCAAAGCGTGACTACAAAACCTAAGGATTATCACGAACAGGAGGGAGCGAAGAGATGCTTCACTTCTCAAAAGAGGAAGGCGGGAGTGGCTATTTGTTAAGAGGTGCGACTCTCTAAAGCAAAGTAACCGCTCAAGCATAGTGGACCGGGCTCTACTGTTTCTAACATTGAAGTGGCAACTTGAATCAGAAGAACTCTTCTCGAGTTTAAAAACTTGGGTTTGGTCATCATCAGGAGGATGATAAACGTAGATATCAACGACATTAAATGTTGGGAAAATGCATGCCTGCAATGTTTATCAACTTGTAACTTGTACTTTGTGGTACTAGAAGTAAGCTTTCGACGAATTTTTTGAAGGATGGCAGTGAAGTCAGTTGCTAATTGACTAGCAACTCTGCTGCCTGGTTTTGGTATAATAGTCAAATTAACTATATGTTTGGAAGCTTTATTATAAACAGTGTCAAATGGAACCCGACCCGTGGAACACTTCACCATAGAATTATAGGAGAATTCAACTCGACTTAAGGTTTCATCCCATCTCTCTGTTTGTTCGCTCGCTAGACACCTAATCATATTTGCAAACGTTCTATTGGTGATCTTCGTTTGGCCATCGATTTGTGAATGATAAGTAGAACTCAACTTGAGGTTGGTATGAAATTGCTTCCAAAGTTCTCTCCAAAAGTGACTTACAAATTTGACATCACGACCAGAGTTCAAGCTTTGAGGTATGTCATGCAATCGAACAATGTCTTTGAAAAAGAAACTTGCCACATTAAGTGCGTAGAATTTTTTCTTGCAAGCAATAAAATTTGACATTTTGGAAAAACGATCCACAACCACCATCACAAAATCCCTCCCATGCTTTGCTTTTGGAAGCCCCAAAACAAAATCAAGACTTAAATCTTCCCAAATCGAATCTAGAATTGGTAATGGGTTGTACATACCAGTGTTTTAAGAGGATCCCTTATAAATTTGGCATTTTGTTACAAAGTTCCACATATCTCGATACGTTCCATTGGAGCTTAGGTCAGTAGATGCGAGCTTGCAATGATGACAAGGTTTTATCTCTTCTAATGTGAGTTGCTAGACCATCGCCATGGAGTTCTTGAATTAGCCTAATTGTGAATGAGGTATTTATTATACATAGTTGATTTCCTTTAAATAAATACGTCTTTTGGGGAGAATAATCGGTAATTAGCTGACTTGCTTTGCATTTGATTCACGGATCAGCAAAATCCGAATCGTCAGCATATAAGTCTTTGATAGATTCCATACCAGTGATACTAGTTTGCAGGGACACAAAGAGACTAGCCTGTCTACTCAAGCAACGACAACTCTGTTAGGCACTCTGGATTTATGAGTTAGAACAAAATTAAACTTTTGTAAAAAGACTACTCATCGCATGTTCGATTCATTGTTTTCAGACTTTGTAGAGATTGTAGAGACCGATAATCACTAAACGAAATGAATTCTTAGTGAAGAACATAGTACTCCTAATGTTTTAATGCTCTTATGACCACATATAATTCTTGTTCATATGTGGACCATCTTTAACGTGACGGACGCAGCTTCTCATTGAAGAATTTGACGGGCTTTCCTTTCCGAGACAAAACTGCACCAATCCCAATTGCGAAGGCATCAACATCAACTTAGAATGGTTTGTGAAAGTCATGAATGCTTGATACAGGGATTGCACACAATTTGCCTTTGATGGTTTCAGAACTTTTTTGTTGCTCAAATTCTCAGACAAATATTTTTTGTTTGAGGGCATCTGTGATTGGTCCCATAATTGTGCTAAACCCTCTTATGAATTGTCGATAGAAATTGGCGAGACCATGAAAAAATTTGAATCTCTGAAACAATAGATGGAGGCGGCCACGACTTGAAGACCAGTTTGGTGGAAGGGGCCACTTAAGACCCAAATCTGCACTTAGCAAAATTTCTAGAATTGTGTGCCACTTTCAGGTATAATGGTGTCCTCAGTGACGCTGTTAGACTAAGGCTTTTTCTCCTTTCCCTTAGGAATAGAGCCAAAGTGTGGCTGAACTCTTTAGCCCCAAAATCCATCTCCACTTGGAATGATTTAGCTCGAAAATTCTTAGCAAGTATTTCCCTCCTTATATGATCGTAAAACTCAGGAATGACGTCACATCATTCTCACAATTCGATGGGGTAGCAATTATGAGGCCTGTGAGAGTTAAAGAGTTGCATAAGAAGTGTTACCATCATGCCTTACCCAACTAGCTAATTGTCCAAACTTCTATAATGAACTTGTAGGTTTTCTTTGGTCCTTTAAAGAAGCTGTTGCAAAAGGTTCACTAATGTCCAAATCTTAAGAGGAGGCATGTGATTTGATTGAGAAGATGACCACTAATAATTTTCAATGGCCTGCTGAGAGGGTACAATCCAAAAATGTAGCTAGTGGGCAAACAATTTCGAATCGATTTCTTAACACGCTTCCTCGTTGGAAGGATAGACGATACTCTTTTAAAACCACGTACTAGTTGTATACATATAATTGGGTAAAGTGACCACCAGCTTCGAGGCACTTCTAAGGCCATCACTCACATCTCCCATAGAAAATACTTAATTATGTTAATTCATTCCTCGAGGCAAACTACATATAGAAACCCTAAACTTGAATTAAATTTCCCAGTAATTAATAACACTATTCATGAATTTATTTATTGGGCTTTACATTCAAGCAACACAATTTTGTAATATTTATATATTTAACACCTAAATTTTCCTATTTACAAGCATAACACTGAAATCATTACATCAGATAAAAAATATCAACTTAATAACTTTTAAAAGTCTATTAAGGGATTAATGAAAGAGCTAAGATTCTAACCTAACAGCTCTTTCTGGGTCAGTTGTGTGGTCGTTGACTGCGGCGGCCGGTGATCGACAGTGGCTGGTGACGACCATGATTTGTGACAGGGACTGTAGACGACGGCACGCTAGAGCCGGTGGTGTGTAGGATGGCCAACAACACTTTATATTAAGCTGTGTTTTAAATTCGACTAGATCGGCTGAATTCCAAATTCAGATAAAAATGAAATAAAAGTTGAATTTCGAGTACAATGTTATTTCATATTGAATTTGAAAAAAAAAATCATTTCAATTTTCAAAATTTTGTTGACATAATAAAAGTTAAACAAAAGATTTACATAGTGACCACTAAATTCCTATGTATTTACATATTATCACATAAACTTTAATATTTATGTATATATCATTTTATCTATGCATGAAAAAAATTATATTTCATTTATTTTCCAGTTAAAATAATATATTTTTAGTGGGATTAGGGCCGTCAAAAAAGCTCATTGTTCGTGAACAACTCTTTCGGCTTGTTAAGCAGCTAGTGTTCGGCTCGTTCGTTAAGTAAATGAGTCGAGCACGAACAAGTTTTTAAAGCTCAAATTATAAATTAGCCGAACACGAACAACTCTTTGCTCGCTTGTGTTTGACTCGTTTTAGCTCGAAATTAAAAAAATATATTAGATATATTGTTTATATAATAATATATTATATATATTTAGATCTAAATTTAAATTGTAACGTCTTTGTTGGTGATGTGGTTAGTGCATTCTTTTGTATATATTTGGTTCAGGTTCAAATCTCACACTTTACATCTATTTTTTTTCAATTTAATTTTTCCGAGCCAATTTCGAGCCGAACACGAACACGCATATTTAAATCAAGTCGAACATGAACACACTGTTCACCATCCAATTTCGAACACGAGCTATTTCGAACGAGCCGAACACGAGCCAAGCCTGAGCTCGCTCAATCTCAGCTTGTTTACATCCCTAAGTGGGATAGGAAAATTTTGGATGGTATACTTGTAGCAGTTTATGTACTAGACATGTAAATACATGAAAATTGGGTGGTAAGTATGTAAATGCCCCGTCAGCAACTGTCTACTCCATTCCCGCTCAATCTCGGCTTGTTTACAGCCCTAAGTGGGATAGGAAAATTTTGGATGGTATACTTGTAACAGTTTATGTACTAGATATGTAAATACATGAAAATTGGGTGGTAAGTATGTAAATGCCCCGTCAGCAACTGTCTACTCCATTCCCGCTAATTTGGCTCAGATCGCTCCCGATAACTACTTTATAGCTAACAAAATATACTATTTCTTCAGATTAATGATAGCGACATGATAATTAGATAAAATCATTAATTTATCATTTAATTTGCTATTAAATAAAATAAATTATGAGAAATATATTAAAAAAAAAAAGAAAAAGAGCTAAAAGTGCTCCACTCGAAAAATTATTCCATACGGATATTGCATGAAGAGATGCATGCGGTGTCATGCGGCGTCTAATTTCTACCGTCGATCACCGCAAAGATGTATTTCAGTGGGTCACACTTTCAACTTTTTTTTTTAAATTTTTAATTGTGGTGATCGACGGTGGAGATTGGACACGACATACATCTCGGCACGTGGTGTTCGTACTGAATAATTTCTCGCTCAATTTAATAAAAAGTATTTATTTTTTTATTATTAGAAAAGTATGAATTCAGTTTTCAGATATTTAATATTTACTAAAATAATCGTCAATTTCTTTTTTAAGGAAATAGTTATATTAACTTAATGACTTCCATTAAAAATTTTTGAGAGCTAATTTTGGCATTTTATAAATTTAGAGGTTAAAATCAGCCTCTTATAAGAAAATCAGGAGATTATTTTAATATTTTACTAAAAATTGTCAATTTACCATTAAATTTAGATCTATATATATACTATATATATATATCCCAAAATAGCTATGAAAACAAGAGCTTCTCCTTTCTCGTCTTCCTTGTCCGTCTGTAGATTCCAGAACGAAAGACGCATTGCATCTACAAGCGGTGCTAGTCGTCGATTCGCATTGTATAATTTCCCATCTTCTTCTTCTCTGCGCATTGTATAATTTCCCATCTTCTTCTTCTCTGCGTTTTTCATTAACAGTTTCTGAGATTCGGCCTTTCATTGCATTATCTTGATCAGCTTTTCCGCTTTGACTGGTTTGGATATTTCATGTTGTCCGATTAGTGTGGACATTAGAGAGAATATGCGAAATTCAGTTAGGTCTCTTTTGGATTTGTTTTGATGGGGAGATGTTGGCCGCCAATACTGGTTTGTGGACCTTTTAGAGTTCGAAGATATGGGTCTGAGAGTTTTGGTTTTATAGGTATGTTTGGGTTGCTTTAGATCATTTTTTATCACGAATGGGGTCTGTGATTTATGGACGGGAGATTATTTTGATGTTTTTTTTTTACCCTGTTTTTTGTTTTCATTTTTTTTATCATTGACATTTAAAGTTTGCATCGAGAGGAGTTTATGTTTATATGTATGATTGCTTGGCGGTGCAATGCAGTAAATGAACTGCGTGATAGAATAGATTCGGAAGATATCATCCTAAACAGGGAGGGAGAAATCCAGCGCCAAGGAAATAAGAATTTTATCATCAGTTTTTATTCAATCTGGACATTGAGTAACTTTATTTGGGTGAAATATTGAGTTTTCTTGATAAGTGAATCTCGTTGGTTCGAAAGTTGTTTGTAGGTTTCTCGGCTTATCTAATGAAAATTTTAAGGGCTATTTCTGATCACATATATTTTTAATTTTGCTTTTCTTTTTAAAGTGTGTTTGTTTACTTTTTTTTTTTTTAATAAATGAGCTTGTGTTTAGGACACTTGAGTATGTTAAGAAACAATCAAACATGATTTAACAAACCGAATGTGTTTTATTTCAAGCAAAAGACAAACAAAACGAAATAAAAATAAGAAGTAAAATACAAAAAACAATAGTGTTCTCAAAACAACCCTTTAATTTTTAGATCTTTTGTGATTGATGCTGCTCAAAACCTTTTATTTGGAGGAAAAGCTTAGATGTCATTGATCAGCAGTAGTTATGGGTTTAATTCATTTGAACATTCAATATGCCATAATTGCATTTGTAGTTTTTGGATTCTTTCTGAAGTTAATTAGTCTTCTTAGATTCTATTTGCTCGCTTTTCTGCTATAATTTACCATCAGAACATAATTATATCATTTAGTATTGTGCACAAATGAAAAATTCATATGGCTCTTTATCTGGAAGCATTTGGAGTGAATTCTCATTTTACTTTTGGAGATAAAAGATTATGACATAAGGAACATGCATAATATTCTGATACACACTATATGACAGAATATTTGGTTATTCCTTTGGTGGCTGATTTTTTCTATTGTTATCTTAGCATATTTTTGAAATAAAAGACTATTATGATTGGAGGAATGTGAAGAAAGAATAGGAGTACAATTTGAAATAATAAATTTTATTTCACTCTTTTTTCTTCTTGATACACAAATACACCACATCTATTCATACTAGTGATATCCCTTTTAGGATTGTGTCAACACATTTCAATCATAATCACTAATGACTCTCTAGTATTATCTTCTACATAATTTATTAATTATATATTTTAGATTTTATTAAATACTCTTTTAAAATCTCTAGAATCCTCTAAAATTTTTTTCATAAATTGAGTGCCTTCAAAATTTTTCAAAGACTATTCTAGATAATGAGATCTATTAGATTCTAATTTCATATGAGCCAAATTCAAGTTTAATTTTCAACACCCTCTTTTAAACTTGATTTATCATTTCGAACAATCTTCTTATCTCGATAAAATCTTCATACTTGAGCTTGAGCTGCTTAGTGAATATATCGGCTACTTGATCATGAGACTTCTCATGCTCTATTAGCACATTCTTTCATGTGATGAAAATTCTAAAGAAGTAATAGCGTGTGTCGATATGTTTACTTTGATCATGAAAAACACGATTCTTGGCCAAAACGATTGTTGATTTGTTATGGACACAAATCTTCCTTGTCTATTTTTGTGGTAATCTTAACCTCTAATATATTTTGAAGTCAAATTGCATGAAAAATGCATGAAGTTGCAGCAACATACTCAATTTCACAAGTAAAAAGGATGATAATTGATTGTTTCTTTAACATCAAAGTAAAAATAGTGTCTCCCATATAGAACACAAACCTTGTGATACTTTTTCTCTCATCAAAATCTCCGGCCCAATCACTATCACTATATCAACAAGCTTGAAGTTATTTGATGATGAATAGAATAAGTCAAAGTAAAATGTACCCTTGACATAATGAAGAATCTTCCTGACAACCTTCAAGTGAGTAATAGTTGGAGCCTCCATATAATAGCTAATAAGTCCAATGACATAAAGCATGTCCGACCTGGTGGAAGTCAGGTAGTGCTAACTTCCGACCAA
Source organism: Phalaenopsis hybrid cultivar (assembly GCA_002079205.1). Taxonomy (NCBI): domain Eukaryota; kingdom Viridiplantae; phylum Streptophyta; class Magnoliopsida; order Asparagales; family Orchidaceae; genus Phalaenopsis; species Phalaenopsis hybrid cultivar. The sequence goes on along the minus strand of JXCR01138764.1, from coordinate 230,332 downwards.
GCTCTTGAAAAATGTTGGATTAACTATTTCTCCATTCTCATTTTTGAATAACTTGCCTCCACATTCCATCGAAGTGCTTATGGGCTTGCAATCATTCATATTGAATTTATGAGTATTTCTTTTCCATAGCTTTTTTGAGAAAGAAATTCACCTTTATCATTTTGTTTAACTTTAATACTAAGATAGTACGCCATTTGTATATCGTCTATCATCTCAAACTCTTTAGTTATCACTCTCTTGAACTACTTAAATTTACTTGAATTCATTTCAGTGAAGATCAAGTTATTCACATACAAACACGCTATCAAAGTATCTTTATCCTTGACTTTGATGTAAAGGGCATACTCATGAAGCCATTTAATGAAGTTATTCTTAAAGAAATACATGTCGATGTGTTAGTTTCATGCCCTAGGTGCTTGTTTTATCCCGCAGAGAGCCTTCTTTATCTTCAAAGTTTTATAGTCTTGCTCTTTGACGTTGTAGCATAGTGGTTGTTTTGTTGAATGTGGATTTCTTCTTCAAGGACTCCATTCAGAAAGACATACTTTACATTCATTTGATGTATTTTTCACATGTTTTGAGCTGTCAAAAAAATGATTAGCTTAATAATTTCAAGTCAAGCATAAAGAGTAAATACCTTATCAAAGTTGATGACAGTTATTTGACTGTAGTCTTTTACCACTAATTTTGCTTTATATTTCTCGAATTCTCCATTGACACTCTTCTTTGTTTTGTGCACTACTTCATGCCAATTGTCTCATGCCCTTTAGAAAGTGCAGCAAGTTCCCAAGTATTACATCCTTCCACTTCTTACTTTGCTTGACTTATTGAAAATTCATAAGATCACAATCAACAAAAGCATAAAAGAGAGTCAGATTTTCTTGATTCTTATTTACCTCATAAATTTTATATAAACTTTGGAAATGTGGTACTCTTTTGCTTGGACCTGTATTTGAAGATGGTGAAGATGATGGGTGCTCTTGATTACATGTAGTTGGTGTAATTGGTGGTGTAGTAAGTTTCTCTCTTTCTTGCTCTATTCTTGGTTGCTCCACTTCTTCATTTTGAGTGTATGAAAAAAAGTTGTAGTCCTCATCACATGGGTCCCATTCTCATTCTCCTTCATTGCATATGACATCACGACTGATGATTATCTTATCAATGTCTGGATTTTATAACTTGTAACATTTTAAGTTAGAGTCATAACCGATAAAAATGAACTTCTCACTCTTGTCATCCAATTTATTGCATTGCTTATCAGGTACATGCAAATGGGTTATGCTTCTAAATATTCTTAGATGAGAGATGCTAGATTTACTTTCACTTCATACTTCTTATGGTGTCATTTCTCACACACTTTTTATTAGAGACCAGTTAGACAAGTGAAGCGTGCATGCAACAATTTCGACCAAAATTCATGAGACAGTCTCTTACTCTTAAGCATTCTATGAACCATGTTGAGGATAACTCAATTCTTTCTTTCTGTCGCACTATTTTATTGAGGGGATCTGGGGATATTCAACGGTCCACGTATTTCATTGGCTTTACAAAAATTTTGAGATTATTTTCAAGCGAACCCACCTCCTCGATGAGATTGCATGGTTTTGATCTCGATGTTGTTTTATTTCACAAAAACTTTAAACTTCTTGAATACTTCAAAGACCTTTGTTTTTTGCTTTAAAAAATGTACTTAAATTTTTCTTAAAAAGCCATCTATGAAAAGAATGAAATAATTACTATTACTCAGAGAGCTTGACTTAATTGGACATCACACATTCGTATGTATGAGCTCAAGTGGCTTTTGTACTCTGGAATTTGATTCATTTTAAAAACTATTCCTGAAGTGCTTCTCAAGCCAGCAACATTCTCATATCTGGTCAGGGTGATTGATGCAATATAGACCTCTCATCATTTTCTTTCTTGATAATAGCTCCAATCCTCCAAAGTTAAGATGCCAAAGCCGAAGATGTCAGAGCTAAGATGGATCTTTGTGGCAGGCTTTGAGAAACTTGACAATGTCATTTTGAATATTGAGCAAGAACATCCTATTTCTTGACGTTAGTATCTTCACAATTAGATTGCTCATATTATCTCTTATAGACAGGTTTTTTTTCAAATGAATATCAGTCTTTCTGTAAGAGCTGATTTAGGCTTAGTATAATGCTCTTCATATTTGATACATAATAAATTTTTTAAATAAATTTTTTATTTCTATTTTTCAACCGAATAAAGATATTACGTTCGCTTTTCAGTGCTACCTTGGACTCATCTCTAAAGGATACAATATCACTCGTTGACCCGTCAAGCTTTATCAACATGTTTTTTCTCCCACACATGGTTTCTTGCACTGGTGTCCAGATATCATGTATTAGCTTCACGCTTTTCGTTTTCCTTATATCACCGTAGTAAAGTGTTATCTTGTTGACTTCTCTTTTCTATGTACTTAGCCATATCTTAATCTTTATTGCTATTGAAAGTTCTGCATTTTGCAGCATCAAGATCAAATTTTTGACAATTGTAATACATCATTTGAGATTTGTCATTAATTAGTCTTTATTTTCTTGTTCCACACACTCTTGTTGATCTTCCTCCTTGTCCAAAATTCATGTTATTGTTGTTTTCATTGTTGGAACTCCAATATTGTCCACCTCCTTGTCCTCAACCATGTTCTTTTCCTTCTTCACTTCTATCGTACTTGAGGTTCTCTTCTTTAGTTGAATTAAATTATATCTTTAGGAGTTGTTTTGTGATCTCTTGCTTCTTCTTTTTCTTTTCTTCATAGGCTTGTACGGAACCCAGGTGCCACTTAATTGTCATAGTGTCCAAGTATTTGGTTTTTTCAATGATGGTGATAATATTATTGAACTTTAAATTTAAAGATCAAAAATTATTTTTCCAAAACTCTTACATCATCTAGCCTTTTCCCATTTCTCTTTAATTGATGATAAACTGCTAAGTCTAGTAAAGTAGTCGGAGATGACTTTGGGTTCTTTCATATGTAAGGTTTCAAACTCACCTCTAAACATTTGAAGACACATTTTCTTAACTTGTCTGCTCCTTGATAAGAAGTCTGAAACTTCTACCATGCCTCTTTGGCAACATCACATTGAAAATCTTCTCAAAAGTGTCATAATATAATTCTTGATAGATTAGATAGGGAGCCTTTTTGTCTTTCTTTCTCGAATCTCTTAGGCAATCAGTTTGAGTTTGGGATAGGCTAGACTCATCTCCTGACTCGTTGTAGCTTTTCTCTACCATCTCCCATACATTCTGTGCTCCAATTACCATAGTTAATTCTATTGAGCATGGGAACTTGAATGGGAATCATTTTGTTGCTTGTCATCTCTCTTGAAAGGATCTTATTATGGATCTGATACCACTTTGTTGGAAATAAAATGTTATAATGATAGGAAGAATGTTAAGAAAGGAGAGGAACACAACTTAAAAGTCATATTTATTTTACTCTATTTTCTTCTTGATACAAACTCAAGCACACTATATCTATTTATATTAGTGACATTGTCATTAGGATTGTGCCAACATATTTCAAAATTTCAATCTTGGGACAACTATTGACTCTCTTAAATACTCTTCTTGATAAATAATTAATTATATATTCTATAATTTTCCAAACACTTTTTAAAATATGTTTCTAGAATCCTTCAAAAGCTTCTTCATAAATTGAGTGTCTAGAATTTTTCATACACTATTCTAGATTTTGGGCTTTATTAAAGCCCAGTTTGATATGAGCTAAAATCAAGTTTAATTTTTAACAGGATTGTTCATTTGAAATATTTATTCATTTATAGTCACTTGTCGATTCATTTATGTTGCATAGCTATAGTTCTGGAAGCATTCTTGAGCTATGTCTGATTGTTTTATTGCAAGCTTCTATCTTCTAAATTTACAAGCTTAGAACAGCGATTTATCATATCTGGTTTCATCGCCTATTCTATATCATTAGTTTTTAGTTAATAGGCTGTTGGGATCACTTCTTTTTTTTTTCTTTTCTTTTTTTAATATTTTTTTCAAAACAAAACATGTTAGATATATTTGATTAAAATATGATGGTTTATGAAAATACTCAAAATATCTAATAGTTATTTTGACTATTATCAAAAATATGTTTATTTGTTTTTAGAAGAAAAAATGATAATATATTAAAAACACATCAAACAAATATATTTTTAAAAACAACAAACAAAAAAAAAAAAATCATAAACAAAATTGATCGCAAACAAATCCTAAATGATAGAATTTGACTATGAAGTGATGTCAGCGCCAAACCTATAAATCTCTGCACTCAATTATTTGTTAGCAGTTTGTAAATGCAAAACTCTTAGGGGATGAAGTTCTGATTCAATTCTCTTTTTTATGTGTAGGAAATTGAAGTTTGACTTGATCATTTGCGGCATTTGTAACTTTATCATCCACCAGCTTGGAATATAAAATTTGCATGTCTGGATATGCGATGATGAATTCTTCACTGTATGGATTGGGAAAATATAGACCGCAGAATAGTTGCAACGGAAAACTTAGTGACTATGGGGCTAGATGGTACTTTTCGAGGCAGGAAATTGAAGAGAACTCTCCATCAAGGAGTGATGGCATTGATGCGAATAAAGAGGCTTATCTTAGGAAATCATATTCTACATTTTTGCAGGATCTGGGGATGAGGCTTCAAGTGTAAGGAATTATTTAGATTTTTGTGATTCTAATTTGCACTAAATTCTCTTATCATATATGACTCTTTAGTAAGAAATGCATTCTTCATTATTTTCATCATGCTAGTTCGCATCTTATGCGTACATGCTGAATTGAATATTTCGTTTGGAGGTGGCATATCATATTTGAAGGTCATAGGCCTATACTGAGCATGCTTTTTTTTTTCATTAGCCATACTGGAGTTATCAGGATAAATATTAATTATATGGCTAATTATTCTGTTTATTTTTCTTTAGCGCAAGTTAATCCAGAATACTTGTCTATGTGGATATTCAACATATAGAAGAAATATATCTTTCCTAGATGTTTTCTATTCAGTTTTCTCTAAATTTTTGCTAAATTTGCAGAAGGCTTAAAACACAGAAGTATTTACCTGCTAGAGAGTGAAAGCTTAAGTGTTTGACTTTTAAGATTTATGAACTTTTATGTCTAGGATTTTATTTGCAATCATTTATAGTGCTAATAATAAATTAGAAGTGCTTCGACTTTTTAGCATTTGTTTTCATATTAATATGACCATTACGCCAAAGAATGGTGTGATATCATTCCTAAAAGATAGTGTGTACAATGACTAATTAAATTTATTGTTTACCATCAATTCATAACTATGTGGTCAGTGCAAAGGTGATTTTACAGTTAAGGGCAGAAATCCAGACCTAGCCCATACGGAATTGTAGATTTGACACCAGCGACAATCAATAAAATATGGCATGTAAATGTTACCATTTTATTAATATATTATTTAGCATTCATACAACATTGACATTTATTTATTTATTTGTATATTGTAGTTAGAATAAGTTTTGACAATGCAAAGCATGTAATGCATGATTATATATTTCATCATGATATTTTTCTTGAACTGATGAATCTGTTTACTATTATAGACCGCAGGTGACAATTGCTACTGCTATAGTCTTCTGTCATCGTTTTTTTCTTCGCCAATCTCATGCCAAGAATGACAGGAGGGTTAGTAATTTATTCTTGTTCATGTTTTTGTGTTTCTTATGTACATCACTTTAATTAAACATAACATAAATATTTTTTTTTTTTTTTTGCGGAATCAGTGTATCTGCTAACCTTTATTTTATGTTAAATGATGTGCTACTTGGTTTGAATCGAACTCCATGCCAAGAATGACAAGAGGATTTGTGCATCATTCTTGTTCTAATTTTTGTTCTTCTTCTGTGTATCACTTCAACTAAACACCGAGTGTTCAAAAGATTTAGCTATATTGGCGTGTCTGCTAACCTTTTGTTTATGCTAAATGATTTGCCGCAAGGTTTCAATTACAAACTTTTACTGGATTTTACATAAATATTTGTAATGGAATTTTATGGTCCAAATGCACGTTATAAGGATGCGAAGAGCTGCCAAGATAGCTCCCCGGTAAGCGCTGTCATCACCACTAAAATTAATTTATTCAATATTTAATAAAAATATAAATATTTTTAAGACAAATGTATATTTTTTTATAATTAGAACAGAAACAAAATAAAATACAACAACAACAATAACAAGCCTTTATCTCACTTAGTTCTAATAGATTAATATCATTTTTTATACAATATGCCTAAGTCTTTTTATGTCTACCTTTGCATTTCTTAACATAAGTCGAGTCTAAAACATCTTCTCTCCTGAGTGGATCATTGGATCATCAGATGGTCGACATTTAATGTGAACAAACCATCTAAGACGATTCTCTCTAATATTTTTTTGTCACTAGAGCTACACCAACCCTTTCACAGATAAATTCGTTTCACATTTTGTCTCTTCAAGCCACTCATCCACTTAAGCATTCTCATCTCAACAACACTTAACTTTGTTTTATGGTTCTCTTTAATGGCCAACATTCCGCGTCATAAAGTATTGCATGTCTCACCACCATCTTATAAAATATTCCTTTAAGTCTAAGTAGTACTTTTCTATCACACAAAAGGCATGATGCATTCCTCCTCTTCAACCAACTAACATGTAGTTTGCTAATAATATCTCCATCTATATTACCATAATTTTGAGCAATAGACCCGAGATATCTAAAACGTTTACACCTTTAATGATTTAATCACCCATAACTACAACTCTGCCAATAGAATTACTGCTAATAAGATTACATTCCTTGTATTTAGTTTGAGATCTACTAAACGAAGGCTTTTAGACTCAATGTACACCTCCATAATTCAAGTTTTTCCCGACCTCTTTCTCTGGTTTTTTCCATAAGAAGGATATCATCAACGAAAAACGTACACCAAGGTACATCCTCTTGTAAATGTCCTGTAAGAGCATTCATAGCTAAAGCCAAAATAAATATGGGCTAAAAGTCAATCTTTGATGTAATCCAACTGAAATAGAAAAGTACTTGGTCAATCTTCCTTCTGTTCAAAAACAAGTAACAACTCTAATATATATCTTTAATGATTTAAATATAAGTCAAATCAACACGTTTCTTTTGTAGAACTCTCTAAAGAACTTCTCTTGAAATCTTATCGTAAGTTTTTTCTTAATCAATAAAAATCTTATATAGATCTGTCATATTCTCTCTGTATTTCTCCATCAATCAAACTATAACAACAACAACTAAAAAGCCTTAATCCCATTAAGTGGGGTCGGTTACATGATGTTTTTCCTTCATTGTGCCCTAATGAGTGTCATTTTTTTATTTAATTCTAATATATTAATATTATTTTTTATACAATATGCCCAAGTCTACCTCTACCTTTTTTAACATGTCGAAGCTAAAACATCTACTCTCCTAACAGTATCATGAGATGGTCAATGTTTAGTTTGACCAAACCATCTAAGATGACTTTCTCTAATCTTTTCTGCCACTGGAGTTATACCAATTGATACCGAAACTAGTTCAAAAATTAGTGGGAATGAAAGCAAACTTTTATTAGCACTGAATTAGGGGTTACAACTTGACACAAACTAGAAAGGAAATTACACTATTCTCCAGTCAGGGCCATTAAAGATCTGAGGCAGTTGTGGCGCCGACGAAGCTATAAAGGAAAGAGGAACATATTTAATGGACTGCTTGAGGGTTAGAGGAGTGGGGCAGCTGGGTAGGATGCAAGGAAGATAGGGGTGCTAGGTGCAGATGGAGTGGTCTGGACAACAGGAGTAATGGTTGTAAGGGTTTGGATTGAGGGACAACAAGGGCTGCTGCAGGGAAGAGGGACAGTAGGGTGCAAGAAGGTGACCTGAGGGCTGGGCAATCAAAGCAACTATAGGGGAAAGGACTAAGGAGTGTTGGGGTGCAGACTGGATTGCTGGACAACAACTTTTGGGATGGTAGAGGGCAACAGAACAACTAGTGGGAGATGGGGTGGTCGACGGCTATGGAAGGGGCAGGAGAAGGGGTAGGGAAGAAGATAGGAGGAGATTGAAAGGATATATCACCACCTCAGAACATGATACCGTCGAAAAACCACCCGTTGTTAGATACAACCCTAGCAGGGTGAGGAGCAGACTCCAAATTGAACCCTAATTTTTAGAAAACAGTAATTAAAGACTCCCATAAGAAACAAGAAAGGAAGGGGGGAAGGGTTGTTAGTAGTGCTGCCCGTCCCTAATAGCTGCTCAGGCCCATTGGGACCTAGACAAGGGCATTAGGGAACCGGGAGGACCAGTTCCTGAACCGGCTGGCTCCTTATCCTTATGTCAGTCTCCTGGGGTTGGGGAAGCTTCTACCTCATTCTTTGAAGCTTTCGTTCCCTGTCTGCAATCATAACATCACCTGAATTTCATTGACGACTGCACTGCCCTCCAAGGCACCTGTGGGTCTTCCCCAACTTACAAGCAAACATCCACATAGGTCCCATTGTCTGGGAGTTTACTACTGAGCTGAACTGAGTCTACATGTCTCGCCCCTACTGCTTAATACTCTCATAGTCAAACATGATTGTCTTAAGCAAATCTGAAGTGAGGTAACCTGAACTTTCCCGTCTAGTGGTGACGTTGGTGGTTTTGTGTCGACCCTAAGACCCTGAAATACCCTATGTTGTGTATGTCTTGTGTTTAGAGCTGGTGTCGCAATCTCACCATCCTCTGTCGTCACCAAAACGGGTCCAATTAAGGCTACGTTGTTGGTGAGAGCTCATGTGATCTTGGGCTTCGTCGAAGAAAGTAGGATGATGTGTTTCTCATCCTTGGTGAAAAAATATGAGTTTATGAATCTGTCGTGTCAAGTCCTCTTGTCAAACTGTCACGGTCTTCCCAATAAAAGGTAACTGGCATCTATAGGGACTCTGGTCCTGCAGCTGGCCCCCAATTAAAATCTCTAATAAGTACCTCCGGTCGATGCTAACCCGATGCTCTTTCTTTAGCCGCGCCAGTGAATACGACTAGAAATTTCACTAAGTCATGAGGCGCCCAATTTAACAACCATCTGTGTAGACGTCATGTTATTACTGCTTCCTTCTTCGATGATGAGGTTGCATACCTTTCCATTTGCGGTACACTGATTGTAAAATATATTTTGGCAAAACCACTATGAATCCCTGTATCAATATCGGTCTGTAGGACTCGTCGAATCATGAGTGCTTCTCCTTCACCTTGTGAAAGATGATACACCTCACCCTAGTCCTCAATTGTCTCCTCGTTGCTAACTTTCTCCACGACACCCTAATCTATGAGGTTGACTACTCGGCTCGTGGGGTGTTGGAGGCTATGTGGTCATACTCGTGACATTTAAAACATTTCCTGTCTAGTACTGTATTGGTGAAACTACTTCTCCAGTTTCTTCTCACTCTGATCCGATTTTTCAAGTCCTTGTCCAAGCTTGCTAGTTTCTCCCGAGGTACTTTTGTTGGTTGTGGTATTTGTTGGCGACTGCTTGATTGAAGGCTGCTATTTGAAGGATGACTGTTGCTTGTTTTGTTTCTTTTGTCTTTTAACTTTCAAGGCTAGAGTCTGAATATATCCAAGTGACGAATAAGGCTACAACTGCACTATGTTGCTAATAGCTGGCCTTAGGCCCGCCATATAATGAGCTATGATATGCTCTTCTGCCTCGACCAACTCACACATCATTTGTAGCTGATCAAACTGCTTCATGAACTCCTCTACTGACAGATCTCTCTGTTTTAGGTGGTGGAGCCTCAAAAACATATCTTGATGGTAATGGGGCAGGATGTATTTCATCTGCATCACTTTCATCATCTTTCCCCACATGGTAATCTTATCGCTTTCTTCTCTTTTTCTCTTTCTCTATAAGGTCCCCCACCACAAAGAGACACTTTTATTCAACTTGATAATAGTTATTTTGAACCTCTTATTCATTGGCACATTCTTACACTCGTAGATCCGTTCAACTGATTGCAACCAATCAATAAATTTTTCTAGATCCATACCTCCATCAAACTTTGGCAGATCCACCTTGATGCTGAAGTCTCTGTGCCTTCCCAATTATATATTTTCTCTGAAATTCTCCTTATGGAAGGGATTCAGATATTCTTGTCTAGGCCTCATTTGATATTGGATTCTGAAACGTCGTGGTTTGTCTTCTTCATTGTTGAAATTCTCCTTATAGAAGAGATTCAAATCTTTCTCTCTTTCTCCCCTTCGACTCTCCCTATCTTGGTCAATGGTAACCTTCCCTTGAGTCATCTCATCAATCTCTGCGAGCCTCGATTGAGGGAAGCTCTTGACGTATCTCTTTCCGGGTGGGTTCGGGCATATATCTCCTTAGTAGCATGATTATAGTTTGGGATTTGTCGAAATAGAAAGGGTATTTGGTGGTAGGAAAGAAAATTTATGATTTATTGCAGATGCTAAGAAACCCTGGTATAATACTAGGGTTAGGCTAACTTTGATACCAAATAATATCGCAGCTAGTTCGGAAATTAGTAGGAGCGAAAATAATTTTTTATTAGCATTGACTTGGGGGTTACAACACTATATAAACTGGAAAGGAAATTGCAACATACACTAATCTCTGGTTAGGACCGAAATAAAAGATCTAAAGCGGTGGTGGCATCGGCGAAGCGGTAAGGGGAAGGGATTTAGTGGACTGCTTGAGGGTTAGAGTGGGGTATCCGGGTAGGATGCAGGGAAGGTAGGTGGTTGCTGGGTGCAGTGGAGTGGTCTGGACAGCAAGACTAATGACTATAAGGGGGTTGACTGGATGTGGTGTGTGGTCTGGACCAAGGGACGGCAGGGGCTGCTGTAGGGAAGAGTGACGGTAGGTAGGTGACCTGGAAGGATGGACAAAAGGGAAGGAGTGCAGGGTGCTAGGATGCGGACTGGATGGCTGGACAACAGGTTTTGTGGCTGTAAGTGGCGCGACAGAGCTGCTAGAGGGAGATTGGGTGGCTGGCGGCTAGGGAAGGGGCAGGAGAAGGGGTAGGGAATATAGGAGGAGATTGGAAGGATATATCACTATCTCACAACAGATTACAATCTAAGCACCACCCGTCGTCAAATACAACCCTAGCAAGGAGAGGAGAAAACTCCAAGAGAAACTTTAAAAGCAACAAGCAAAAACTCGAAAAAATATTAATCAAAGACTCTCATAGGTAAATAAACAATAAAGGAAGGGGGAAGGGCTGGCAGCAGTGCAACCCCTCCCAACTAGAATCTCGGTCCCATTGGGACCTTGATTGGGGCATCAGGGAACCGGGCAGACCGATTCTCTCGCTTTGCCAGCCAGTTCCAGTTTAGTCGGCTGCTCCCTAGTTTTTCATCACCAAGCCTATCACGGATATAATCATTTCAAATTTTGTCTCTAATTGTAAAGCCAACTTATCCACCTAAGCATTCTCATCTTAGCAACACTTAAGTTTATTTTATACTTCTCAATTAAAGACCAAGATTCCGCGCCATAGAGCATTGCAGGTTTCGCCACCATCTTATAAAATTTTTCTTTCTGTCTAAGTTTTACTTTTCTATCACATAATCGACTCGATGCATTCCTCAACTTCAACCAACCAACTTGAAGTCTACTAATAACATCTCCATATATATCACCATCACTTTCAACTATAGCCTTGAGATATCTAAAACGTTCACACCTTTTAATGATTTGATCATCCATAATTACAACTCTGCCACTATAACTACTACCATTAAAATTGCATTCCATGTATTTAGTTTTAGATCTACTCAAACGAAGCCCTTTAGAATCCAATGTAGACCTCCTTAATTCAATTTATCCTGAATTCTTTCTCTAGTCTTGTCCACAAGAAGGATATCGTCGGCGAAAAACATATACCAAGTACATTCTTCTATAAATGTCCAGTAAGAGCATCCATAACTAAAACAAAAAGATATTGGCTTAAAGCTGATCGCTAATGTAATCCAATTGAAATAGGAAAATACTTAGTCAATCCCCCTTCTATCCGAACGCAAGTAACACCTTTAATATACATATCTTTGATGACTTGAATTATAGTGATCTCAAACTGGCGCTAAGTGAAACATTGAGAATTATTATGTTAAAATGGTCTTAGGAAAAACTAGGAAAGATAAATTAAGGAGTGATTATAATAGAAGGATAGTTGAAAATCATCTATTGAAACTATGCATACAGCTAGTTTTACTGATATTAAATTGAATAGATGATTTTGATCATTACCTAAAAGATATAGCATTGAAAACTAATTGGACAGTGAATTGTTTTCTCCTCTTATTTGGAGAGCAACTTATACCCGTCTGTCCTTTTAGAAAGATTTATATGGCCAGATTTTTGGAAGGATATGAGCCGTTACCATTGCACATGTGATTCTACTCATCCACATTCTTACATGGCTAAGATTTAAAGCGGTTGTAACTAATTATGTTATTGATCATTGACAAATGAGGTGTACTTGAATTCTCAATAATTCAGAAGTGTGGTTGAATGATGTTTGATATTTGACGATAGAAACTCTTCATCCTTCTGAAAGAATTTTAGTATTAACTTGCTATTAATTTTTTTTCTATGTAAGTCTGAATATATGCATGGTTATGTGAATGTGTACCTATATGCATCTATATATATATATATATATAGTTTTGAATTATTTCAAGTTTGAATTAAACTATTGTCAAGCGATTCAACTTTTAGTCGTTATAAATTGATTTTGATTTCAATTCCATGAAACTTTTGAGTTATTATTGACCAATTTTGAGTCTAGGATAGACATCCCATTGATTTATAAAATCAACCCCAAAAGGTTGGGACAAGGCCACTGAGGATGATGATGCTATTTTGATTCCTTCGTAACTTACTAGTCTTTTGACTGATTAACCTATATGGCCCAGGATGACGCTGTCTAATGTAAAGATGATTTATCATGGGCTCAATTGCTATATGTGAAATCCAAGTTTGATGATTTAGCAATTCACTTTTATGTGCTTCTAATTAACTAGCCATATGATACTGCATTATGTCTTTGGTTTTCAGCTGGTGTTTTTGGCATTTGAGTGGTGTTGAACTAAACCTTTCATGTAAATGAGAATTTATCTAAGCTGAAATCTTTCAATTGTTTGAATCATTGAAACTTTGATTTCAATATTTTGAAAACTAAAGTTTTTGCTATATTTGCTTAGCAAAATATGTTTAATGAAGTTTTTATACGGGCATCTACTACAAGCTTGATACAAAAAATAAATAAACAAATAATTAAAATAGACAAGCTTGATACTTGTGCTGATTTGCTGCAGAGATTGATGTTTTTACTTGCCGCAGACAATTGCTACAGTGTGTATGTTCCTTGCTGGCAAGGTTGAAGAAACTCCTCGCCGCCTGATGGATGTTATTCGAGTTTCATATGAGATAATTCATAAGAAAAGCCCTTTAGCTGCCCAGAAAATGAAGCGTAACTTTCAGGTTTTCATTAATTAGAATATAAAATTCAAAATGAAGTGTTACTCTTTATGTACACCGTTGTGCTCCATTTATTTCTCTTTACCTGGACGTAACTATACCAATTTCTTTTTGCTAATTAGGAGTTCCTTTTTCGCTTCATTTTTTTCAGGAAGCGTCCGAGCAACAAAAGGAGCTCATTTTGATGGCGGAAAAGCTTGTTCTTGCTACCCTCGGCTTCGATCTGAACGTCCAGCATCCATATAGACCTCTTGTAGACGCAATTAAGAAGTTCAAGGTGGCAAAATGTTCTCTTGCTAAAGTGGCATGGAATTTTGTGAATGATGGGTACTATATCTTTCTCTTTATCTTTACTGGTTCCATTTTTATTTCTTCCCTTGATTTACTCATTCAACCATTCTCTCCAGGTTGCGGACATCACTTTGCTTACAGTTTCATCCCCATCACATAGCTGCTGGTGCCATCTTCCTTGCTGCCAAGTTTATAAAGGTGAAGCTTCCGGTTGATGGAGATAGAACCTGGTGGCAAGAGTTTAATGTTACTCCTCGGCAGCTTGAAGGTTGATAATTATATCAATTCTTTTCTGACCTTGGAAACATTGAATGTTTTGATGCTCCACCAAAAAATTTCTCCTTCATGCTCNGAATCCGACAATCTAATGCTGATGATACACGTTTTGGTTCTCAGATTATTCAGATTCATAAAAATGGCAAAGCTTGTAGGGCTGATAATAGGAGTGGTGTCTGGGACCATAATTCAGATAGAGTAATCGTTGCAGAAGATCTGAACTCTTCAAAATGCCATAGAGGAATCGTTGCAGAAGCTGTTTCTGCTGTGGAAAACATACCAAAATTCCAAAATGATGCAAAAATTGAGCTGTCTATGGCAGATGAAAAGATGGAGCAGGAGAAGAAGAAGGGCAGGCAGAAGCCCATCCACAGTATGGAGAAATGTCCTTTGCCGGCAAGTATAAGAAGGAAACCTGACGAGTTTGGAAATGACATTGGTGGTGATCGCTGCAAACTGGAAGATGGAGAGCTCTCCTCCCTTAATGAGCATGATTATTCTTCTCAGTGGTCGCAGAGTTATAATGCTCATGTTTCCGGCACAGTGAAGAGAAAGCCAGATGAGACGTGGTCAGACCATTCAGGAAGGGACCACAAACGGGTCAGATAATTAAAATCAGTAACAAGAACAGAGTAGAACTTTGGTCAGCTTCGGCAGTTTCTCTAGGTAAATCATCATCTATTCTATGGCAAATCTGATACTACTTCTCTTATTTCTTTTTTTTCAAGAGATTTGGGGGCCTTCCTGGACTTGATTTCAGCACTAAAATCTTTTGATAATTTTTTCACTTTCATAATTATCTAAGGCAGACTATCTTGATTGCTCATCAATTGGTGGGGCTGATGATCAACAAAATCCACTGACGAAGATGTCGGAGTGTAAGAAGGAATATTTAACCCTCAAAATACCTTGGAAGATCTGTACTCGTGATGTTTATCGCGCTTGTACATTCATGGTTATGTGCTGCTGCTCTACTTTTGTCATTCAATTCTACAAATTGAACAACACACATCCATGACATTCTGATACTAGAAACTTCTCCTTTTCAACTCAAGGTTCTTCCTTTGGTGATTGATTCATTCTATTGTTATCTTTGTAATGTTCATTTGAAGTATTTATTCGTTTATAGTCACTTTGTGATTCATATATATTACTTAGTTAAATGAACGTCACTGCCAAACCTATAGTTCTCTACAGTCAATTATTTTATTAGCAGTTTGTACATGCAAAACTTTTGTTGAGATGAAGTTGTGATTCACGTCTCTTTGTTTATATGTGTAGGAAATTGAAGTTTTGAGCTGATCAGTAGCGGCATTTGTAACTTTTATCATCCACAAGCTTGGAATATAAAAATTGTATGTCTGCATATGTGATGATGGATTCTTCACAGCATGGATTGGGGAAATATAGAGACTGCAGGATAGTTGCAACGAGGAACTTCATGACCATGGGGTTGTTACTTTTCGAGTAGGACATTGAAGATAATTCTTTATCAAAGAGTGATGTTAGAACAGCAGAAGGAGACCATGGAAGAGCTTGAGGGCCACCGTAGTTCTCAGGTAGGAAAAAATATTACGTGTGGATGGTATACTCAGGACAAACTCGGAGTGTATTGGGGTGTACTCGGGGCGTACTTGCTCAATCGGCATGTACGGATTACACATGTAATATTCTCTCTTGGAGTATTGGCCTGGTGGCCGCCATTTTATATTTATATTAGGGACATGTACATACGTACCACCCATCGTCTATGTATTTATATATCTAACCCTTAAACTTCATTTTTTTTATATTTATATTACACAAATCTTTCGTATCAAAGTGAAATATACCATTTGGCCTTCCTATATGTAAAAGTTGAGGTTTAGGTGTTAGATATGTAAATACATACTATTATTATATAATTTAATAATGTTTAGATTTTCACTCAAATAGAAATTTGTTCAAAATATCTTAGCCCGATCTCCTAAATTTTTTTTAGACCATACATCATTCGAAAAGTACTTGCTATGTGTAAACACTAATATATAGCCTCTGTATCATCAGAAAATATTACATACTTACAAAGTATTTGCTTATAAGGGTGGATGTGACCATCATAATTTTGCTTGGTTCCTCAATTGTAAAAAAGAAAGAAAAATACATAGGTACGCATTACTCTACCTATTCCGAGAAATCAGAAGACATTGGGATGGCAAAACGGATGTTTGTCCTAACAGATAGCCATGGCAGGGTTTGTTGATTATTAGCTGGAAGGTCTTTTCTAAACATTTATACAATTGATGCAGACTTCAACTTTTGGGTAGTTCCCATAGAAATAGGACAAGTCATGCTTGGCAGTACTGATTTATCATAGTCATGAATAACAAATAGACATATTGTTAGATCTATCCAAAAGAAAGAAATGCACTCACGGATATGCCCCTTGGACATGACACTGAGCTCCTCACCTTGATATGGGACCAGGGCAACTCAAGGTCCAATCGCAAGATAAGTAGTCCCAACACCTTGTTTTAACTAACAAATTAGAGCACTCATAAAACAACTCAGTTTTTGCCAATAGAAAGGTCTAAAATGGACCTCTCCCTCAGGGAAGTTGGAGGCACCCATGTGGTGAAAGAAACATATAGGAGTAGCTAAAAGCTCCAAAGAAAGGAGGACATGCGGGATTGACCAAAGATCCTGAGTAGTGAGAGACGTATTTGAAGTAAGAATACATTTGCTCATAAAGGACGATGATTTGTCAGAAAGAAAATTCTCCAAAAAACTGTTTTATTCACTATATTCACCATGGTGAACAAATACGAACACCTGGCTTAATACTAATGTAATGATTTCTCAAAATTTTTTATGAAGATGAAAGAGAGATTTATTCTCAAAAGAAAAAAAAATGAAGCTGTAGAGCCTTCAAGGACAACACTCTAGGAACTCGCCTCTGATATGACATGAAATCAAAAATCAGTAACATACCACAGAATGGAGATCATGTGTTGACTTAAAAATGAAGGAGATAAAGGCAAACATAATTTATTATATATGCACAATATAAGACCAATCCAAAGTCTTGAACAAAAATAAATTACAAAAGTATGTCTCATACTCCTTCGTAGGATAAATGTTATCAAGCTTCAAGGCTCTGAAATGTGGAAAATGGACACCCGACATTCGATGTTTCCTCGTTCGCATTCTAGATTTGAAGCATGTGACCCCTCTTCCTCCTCTTCATCTTTAAGGAGTATATAAAGGGAATTGGGTCAGGGACACGTTAATGATTCTCTCCATCCGCGTCATCTTGTTGTCCAAATATAACAAGATGGTTAGATATGGAAAGAAAATATATGGGCAATAAAACACCCATATATTTGACTCATCCAACATGGTAAGGATGTTGGAAAGAACTTCCTCCTCAAAAGACGAGGTCTCAAACACTCTTTACGGGGAGAAGTGGGTTATCTTGGCATCTAAAAGAAACTTGGCTGATAGAATCCAAAGACAATAATGTTCAAATTCAGTGAAAAAGTTCTCTTTCAAATATCAACGAGCAAGAAGCTCAAGACGAAGGCTAGGAAGTAAAAGAATTATTCAGTTCATCTTCCTTAGAGTCTGCTTTTGTGCCCACCTCTCGGGTGGTGATCAAAAGATCGCGGTTCTGTCGTTACTATTGGGCGCTTGGGCACCTAACTTTCTGCTTGCAAACTTTTGCCAACCTAAGAGCCTTCCGCTTCTCCGTTGTTGTAGCCGCTAAAGAAATGTCATAAACTGAGAAATGGGCACCTAATCGCCCAGTTTGTTTTCCTCCCTTAAATCTCGCCATTTCAGCCCATTTCACGTCAGATGGAGGAGACCATTATGGAAAACTTTTGCATCGTTTCCATGAAGATTATGGAAGGGATCAAGGCAGGTGAGGGAACATCAAATCGAGATTTTTCCATTTTTTTGCAATTGGCTGGCTGT
The DNA here is from genome assembly GCA_002079205.1 of Phalaenopsis hybrid cultivar. Taxonomy (NCBI): domain Eukaryota; kingdom Viridiplantae; phylum Streptophyta; class Magnoliopsida; order Asparagales; family Orchidaceae; genus Phalaenopsis; species Phalaenopsis hybrid cultivar. The sequence goes on along the minus strand of JXCR01138764.1, from coordinate 212,280 downwards.
GTAGAGCAGGGAGTCTACTAGTGAGACAGGCCATGCGGAAGACTTGGTTGGTGTGGCAAACCAAAAAAAATGAGTTGGGAGAGCTCATTTTTTGAGGGAATCCTCCACTATTTTCAAACTGAGAGAGAATTTGGGAGAAGAGAGGGGAGATTTCTGGAGGAGGAGAGCCCAAATGAAGAAGAACTTCTTCATCATTCATCTTTTTCTTTTTGTTTTCTCCAATTTTTTCTTGCTTCCTTGTGTTGAGTGTGCTTCCTCCTTCTTCTTTCTTACATTTAATTAAAAGAGAGTGAAGTTAGGAGATAGATTTGAAAGAGGAGAGGATTTTTTGAGAGAAGATCAAGCAAAGAAGATCACCTTCTTCTTTTCTTCTTCCCTCAAATTTCTTCCACCAAAAATCTATTTTCTTCATCTTTTTCTTCCTCTTCCACCACCAATTTCTGGAAGAGGGTGAGAGAGCTTGGAGAAGACTTCAAGAGCGACGGAAAGTGACGCGTCTCCTTCCGAAAGGAGAGCTTCTACTCGACTTTGAAAAAGTGAAGAAGTCGTCATCACCTACATGGGGAGACCTTCCTCTCACACTTGGGAGAAGGGGGAGAGGAGCCAATCTTCTACTAGAGGAGAGCTTCATCTTTGCAATCGGGGAAGTCATCAAACATCGCATAGACGATACCCTTGTTCCCTTGTTTTTTTCTTTTCTTAGCTAGCTACAGGATTGTGTTAGAGATTATTAGGACAGAGTTGTTGTTTTCCTAGATAAAGTCGCTAGGACAGGAATCCGTCGTGGACAAATCCCCTACAAATTCGATTGACCTTCTTTGTAAAAACCTTGGCCCAAACCCAAATCGGTCGGAGTCCGTAATTCCCCTAGTGCTTTGGTGGTTCCAACCTTCCATGAAGGGGTTAGAACACTTAGGATTTGTAAGATGAAAAAAGCTTTGTAATTAGTCCATCCTACAAATGGTGGAGAATTTCTCCTTCGAGGAATCAGAGGGTGAAATTTCTGATATCCTTCGCCAAAGCCAGAGGCAGCTATGTCGTGCATCCATGAATTGAAACCTAGGTACCTATGCAAGAGCGCTAGGACAGGTGCGACTTCACCTCTTGTGGTATCTTCCTCAACCAAGAGCCCTTCTCCTAAATTTTCTTTTATAGCTGAAAAAGTCGTCATCACCTAAATTTTCTTTTATAGCCAAAGCATTTGCCAAAAAAGAAAAAAAAAAGACAATTAAAAATGCGCCAGATGCTATAAATCCAAAAAATGGATTATAATACATGATAAATAAAATCATTATACCAAGACAATACAAATCTATAAATATAATTCGAGTAAATGATCATTCTTTGCATCATCCAAAATGATGACTCTTGGCTAGAGAAGGAGGCGAATAACAAATCGGCCACCAGACAGAAACCTATCCAGATTATTCAACTCGAGACGATGCCTACAAAAGGCTAACTCCATNTCTTTTTCTTCCTCTTCCACCACCAATTTCTGGAAGAGGGTGAGAGAGCTTGGAGAAGACTTCAAGAGCGACCGAAAGCGACGCGCCTCCTTCTGAAAGGAGAGCTTCTACTCGGCTTTGAAAAGTGAAGAAGTCGCATCACCTACATGGGGAGACCTTCCTCTCATGCTTGGGAGAAGGGGGAGAGGAGCCACTCTGTCGCCTCCAATTTTCATCGAATGTCAATGGAATTTTCCACCAACTTTGCCTCCAACTCGACAATCTATTCATGTGATTTTAAATCAGTTGCCACTTCAATGGTCTCAAGGTCAGCGATGTGTTCCCTAGCATCCCATTAGTGCTCCCTGACCTCTGACAGGCCTTCCTCCAGCATGAACAGGTGACTCTTCAAATCACCTTGCTCCATAGTGTGGATCACCTATAGTGCAAGCAAAGTGCTCACTTCCAATTCTTCGGGCCTCCGGGTCCCTTCAACTGGAGAAAATGTCCCCCGCCCCCCCCCCCCAAGCTTTGGGCCTCTGGTTCTTCTTTTATAAACTTAATTTCCTTCAACCTTGGTCAAAAAATGTTGGCATGATGTTTGACAGCAGGGCTACAAAGAATTCTAATAAATTAAAATTATTAATTTTAAAAATAGAATAAAAATATATTAAATTATATTTAAATGATGTTTTAATATAAACAATAAGATCTAAATCTTTCACCAACCCTTAACATCCTATGGCTGCATGATTAGAGTTGTTAAAACGATTTTTTTTTCGCGAACAACACGTGTTAGGCTCGCTAAGCAAATGAGGCAAAGATGAACATACTTTTTGTGTTTGAAATATAAACGAGCCGAACACGAACAATGATATTAACCAGGTTAGACGGACTCACAGATAATACAAGATATTACGACCTAAAAAGATTTAAAAAAAAACAAAATATACAATTAGATTGCACAATTTCATTTTTCAATATCAACCGGTGCTATGCCCATAAGTATTTAAACGAATCGAGTCAAGCCAAACTTGAGTCACCCTAACTTGAGCTTAATTCATTAACCAAGTTTATACTCAAGCTCAAACATAATTCAACTTGTATGATTTTCGACAAGAGGCTTATTCACGCACACAAACAGTCGCATGGGACTTTCGATAATTAACCACGAAGCATTATCCCAACCGTCCGATCCAAAAATCACAATCTCCATCACGCGCATGCGGATTACCCGCACCAAACTCCCAAACGAAGATGGCGGGAGAGAGTCGGTTTAAATAACTGAATCCAGCAACAGAACAAAAGCTAGCAATGAACCAAAATAGAAAAAGAAAAACCTCTGCTTCTTAGCCTCTGTTTCTTCCTCTAATTTCACCTCTGTAATCTGTTTTCATCTCCTCCCATCCTCCATTGTATTTGCTCTATTTATCTTCTTCCTCCATTCTCCCATCCAACACCATCCTCCATGATTGATCATGAGGCGGCCAGAAACACAAACCCTACAATGTGAATGAATGTCGAATTCAAAACACCACCACGACCAGTCCCGGAATATGATCACAGACACCGCCACCGATAATTCGTTCAAATGTGAGAGGAAAAAGAAGGTATGAAATCGATTTCAATTGTTAATGGCAATGATAGGAAAGTCCATTTTGTGATCAGGAGGAAATCGATTTGAACCGATTTGTTTCACCATGATGTTTCAGTCTTTGCTCAGCAATATTTTTAGTAAGAAGGGAAGAAGTAGAAGAGGAACGGATGGAGATGGATTCCCAGGTATGGAAATTTGATTTAATACATGTTTGATTTCAGCTCCTCTATTATGAATTTGGCAATGTGAGCTTCAAATGAGAAGAAGTGTTCTATATAAATCTTCAACAGATTTGAATCGAAGATATGTGGCTAGGAGTTGTTTTTTGGATGCATCTCCTCTCGTCAGAAAAAGCTTTTCAGGTGATTTGCAAATGACAAAATCTGACATTATATATATTTATATCACCATATCAAATTCAAAAACATGTTATTTTAAAAAAAAAATCAAAATCAATCAAATATCTGTGGAGATGAAAAACTAACCAAAATCAAATTCAAACAAATAAAAGTGCTCACTTCATCTAACTAATTCATCTTCAGATAGACCTTCGAATTCACGAATCGAAAGCCTGAACATTTGCACCATTGAGCGACCGTTGCAGCGAGAAATAGTAGAGAAGAAAGAGTACAGGTTTGATTTCTTTGCTGCCTTCATATTGTTGACACGACGAACAAATTCCTCCAATATGAGGTTATCAGCTTTATGAGTTCTAAATTTGTAGGCTATTTGTCGGAACATGGAATGTAGGAGGAAAAACACCGCACATTGGCCTCAATCTTGTAGATTTTCTACAAGTTGAAGAAGACATAGATATATATGTGTTAGGGTGCGAACTCTTTAATCTTATTCTTATTTTGATAACAAAAAGATATGATGAAGTTCTTAAATTCTTACCTTCTTCAGGTTTCAGGAGATAGTTCCTTTAAATGCAGGCAATGTGCTTGTCATTGAGGACAACGAGCCAGCGACGAAGTGGCTCGCGCTTATCGCTTCGGCCCTCAATAGCTCTAGCGGCAGATCCTTGAGTGACAGGGATGACTTTTCATCTGATTCTAACTCATCGAAGCACATTAACCAAGCGAAAGAGAGGACCGCCTTTCAGAGATCCTCACTGAAGGCTCTAAGCAAACATCATAGAGCAAATAGCGCTTTGGTCAAGACCTGTAACTGCTCAATTGATCCATCTAGCATGCGGTGGAAGGCAAGGGAGCTGAGGGAGTTCATACACAGACTCGAGTCAATCACAATTGATGAAAATTCTCCATTAACATGTTGTGGTGGTCCGGAGAAGGTGATCGGCGATACCTATTGTTTGATTTCCAACAAGCAGATGGTGGGCATATTCTTGTCTGTGTGGGTGAAGAATGATCTTGTGCAACACATTGGCCATCTTAGGGTTTCCTCTACAGGAAGGGGGATCATGGGTTACCTTGGAAACAAGGTTGGTTAGCATATTAGAATCATGCTGCACAAGAAATCAAGGAAATCTGTAGCTTTGTCTTATTAGATGTTTTATGACGCACAGGGATGTATTGCAATGAGCATGACAATACATAACACGAGCTTCTGCTTTATCTGTAGCCATTTGGCTTCAGGAGAGAAGGAAGGAGATGAGCTGAAGAGAAACTCCGACGTTGTTGAGATCTTGAAGAACACACAGTTCCCTAGTATATGCAAGACACCAACTCGTCAAATACCCGAAAGGATAAAAGATCATGAGTAAGTTTCTATCATTTGACCAAATTAGCTCCTAAAATTTTGTTTGAATCATAAGCTTAAAGAGATGTAAAATGAATTTGAGACAAAAAAGGGGAAATTTACAGATATTCCACACAATTCTTATGCATTCACATATCTTGCACCTAAACATTCATGTTTGCACTTATAACACTTTGGTGTCACAAATCTATGCATGAAAAGATGTGTTTCAGTATTAAAAGATAGTAATAGTGGTATTTTTTATGTGATGTTAAGGATTTGAGTGATATATATGTAAATATGAATGTTTGAGTGTTGGATATGTAAATTCATGAGAATTGTGTGGTATGTATGTAAATGCCCTAAAGAAATATCCAAGCAAATAATTTCCCACTTCATTTCTTGTAAATCAACATATCTTCTCAAAAAAAAATGTACCGCAGCCGAGTATTTTGGCTTGGGGATTTGAATTATCGAGTTGCTTTAAGCTACGAGGACACGAGAACATTGCTAGATGATAATGATTGGGATGCTTTACTAGAGAAGGATCAGGTAAACAAATGCAAGCCCAAATAAAATCATTAAACCAAATGGCTAAATCTTTTTGAATCTAAATATCTCAAGTATTTCCACAGCTAAATATGGAGAAAGAAGCAGGAAGAGTATTTGGTGGGTGGAAGGAGGGAAAGATCTACTTCGCACCAACCTACAAATACTCTCACAACTCCGACGAATATGCTGGAGAGACGGTGAAGTTGAAGAAGAACCGTCGAACCCCAGCATGGTATGCTCTAAACTGTTCATCAACTCGATCGATCAAGCTATCATGAACTATCATCATGCATTTGTGGTGAATTTAATTTGATCTTAAGCAAATCTTTTCAATAATGATCAATCTGAACTCAAAATTCTATATTAGTTTTCATCAAAAACTTTCAAGTCATAATTACTTGATTATCACGAGTTCTATCTACATAATAGTTCACAAGCTCATGAAGAAAAGTGTAGATTTAGATGAGGATGATGACTACGTTCAAACTTAATTTCTGCAATTTAAAATGAAGTTGGAAGAAAAAAATCTCAAGTTAAAGCCATAAATCTCAAATAAAAGGTAGGCTTATAGCAATGATTAGTCTGACTTTTTCATAAACTAAAGGTTTAAAAAATTTTGGAAGACTCACATGCATACCACTCAATTCTTATGTATTTACAGAATAACACTTAAGCTTCAATATATATATATAGGCCAACTTACAGATATTTCCTGAATTATAGGCGCATGAGGGATGATCGGGGCTCGTATCATAGCCTTTGGCCATTCCTTTAATATATATATATATATATATATATATATATATATATATATATATAAGCCACCTTACCTTTGCATGAAAAGCTGTATTTCACCTCTTAAAAAACGGTTGTATTTTTATGTGATAAGAGATTCGGGTGGTATAAATGTAAAAATCAAAGTTTAGGTTGGATGGTGTATTATGTAAATACCTTTCTTGGCCATAAATTCTCTCTATGAAATGCAGGGTGAAACTGCATCATCGGCTCTTCCTCATGGGAAAACCATTCTATTTAACCTTACTTAAAATAAGTGAGGCAGTAATCTTAAGATTGATTGATTACGTGAAGTAACAATAATGATGAAATTTTTGTGCTTTTTTTGAAGGTGTGACCGTATATTATGGTGCGGAGATGGAATCGAGCAAGTACAATATAACAGAGGAGAGTCAAGATTCTCCGACCACCGGCCGGTTTGTGCGGTTTTCAGAACTCAGGTGGAGTTCAGCACCAGCAGTACCTACGAGGACGGCTACGCCAGTGCTGGAGGGAGGAGTCCGATTGTCGAAACTAGACCTCAAAGACACAGCTTCTATGAGTTCTGAAAGAGAAGTATAGTTATAGAGGGAAAAGTAGATTTTACTAGGCCTGTAATTTACAAATCCCATTACATGTAAAGATGTTAATGAAGTTCTATAAATAAGGAAAATTAGGTTGCTTATTTTCTGCGTGGGCAGTATATTCTGTAAATTGGTTTGCTTGGACATTCTTCATTTTGTATAGGGTAGTTCTAAAACAAATTAGATAAATAATTGGCATCTTTTATTCCATGTATTTAAAAGATTAAGGATGCCACCATGCCTATACCTTGAGAAGAAAAAAAAACTTGAAGAAGAAGTATGCTACCATGTCCAGGAATTAGGGCAGAAGTTGCCTTAAATCAAACTGGGATTTACATAAATACCACCCAAATCTTATGTTTTTACATATCTAATGCCAAAACTATGCTTTTTTACATTTATACTCCCCAAATCTTTCATATCACATCAGAAATGCCAGTATTTTAACTTATAGAATGTGAAATACACTTTTTTCATGCATAAGGGGGCATATATGTAAAAATTGAAGTCTAGTTGTAAATACATAAGAATTGAGTGATATCTAAGTAAATATTCCTAAAAGGAAATTAGGCAGGAGTGAATTTGAATTCAAACCCATTATAGCATGAAATCTTATCAAATAGAATCAATTCTCAAAAAGCCTATTTGAAGCCTGAAAAAGTTTGAGGCGAAATTGAACTAAAATGTTTGATTTATTTTAACGTGTGTTTGGGGGCAGCTGTTATCTTATATTAGTTTGTTTGGGGCAACTTTTTTCACAACTATTATTTAGACCTCTGCTGTTATATTTCTGCTCGATTGCAGCTTTATTGCTTTATAATATTGTTGTAATAAGATGTAATTTCTTACAATCAGTGTGCTAGTATTAGTTTTAAGCTGTTTGTTTCTATTTTTTTTTAAAAAGCAATTCAACAACAGTTCTACAAGCACATCTACAAACACCTTCAACTACTCCAAATAACCCCTAAATGTCATCCTAGAATTCATATGAGAAAAATAAATTTTGTTTGAAAATTATGGGTATTACACTTTCATTTTCATTTTAAAAGAGGAAGATTTGCATAAATGCTACTCAATTCCTATGCATTTACATATCTAACACATAAACTTCAAATTTACTTATAAACTTTTTTTTTGATAAATTAAAAGGTGTATTTCAGTTTTAGAAGTTAAAAAGGTGATACTTTCAATGTGATATGAAAAAAATAGTTGGTAAAAATGTAAAATGCAAAATTTTGATGTTAGATATGTAAGTACATACAAAATTGAGTGGAATGTATGTAAATGCCCATTTAAAATTCTTGCATGGTCGTTTGTTTTCATATTCTTGTTGATGTATTGCTTTATCTAAAGATGCTAATAGCTCTAAACTTGGTCCAGATTTGACTCCAATCAATATCAAGCTATACTCCAAACACAAAATCAATTCTTACTTTGTTCCAATTTACTCCAATATAGCTAGAGTCAACTCACAATAAATATTTATATAAATGACATAATAAATATAGCAAAATACATGTACAATACAAGGTATAAAATTTATATTTATGTGTTTATTTAACTAAAAAACTAATTTTGAGTACTCAAAATAAGTGTCGAGCAGTCAAATTTAGTTCAAACAAAATCTTTTTTGGTTTCGATTAAATCTTCGTATAGCATTTATTTTAGTTTTGATTTTAAATTTGGTAATAATAAGCTCGAACTCGACTCCATATCACCCTTACCATACGCCATAACCCAAACTCTCATTCATCAATTTGTTGCTCATTTTGATCGATTATGCCTTCTATCTTTTTAGTACAACTTCCTAGAAAGGCTCCATCTTACAAGCGCTCTAATATAAATGCTTTATTTCAAAATTCATCTAAAAAGTATCTCAAACCGTAAGAATTCTGTTTGTTGTATTTAAGGAATCTTTTACAATGTTTGATCCAATAACTATAGACAAAAACTAGTAGCTTCTAATTTGTGAACCACACTATCAAATCCGCAACACGTACTTAGAAGCGGATAGAAGGTTTTGTCTAAGAAGTTCAAAATAAAGCTTTGCATGTATTAGGATGTCCAAGCAGATAAGATCTTCGCGGGCTTCGCTCTAGATTTGACTCGTATCAATATCAAGCTATACTCCAAACACAAAATAAATTTTTAGGTCGTTTCAATTTACTCAAATATAACTTAAGTCCACTCAAAATAAATAATTATATAAATGACATAATAAACATATATGTACAATATAACGTATAAAACTTATATTTATTCATTTGTTTATTTAAAACTAATTTTGAGTAATCGAAATAAGTCTCGAGCAGTCAAATTTTGTTCAATCAAAATCTTTTTGGTTTTTCGATTATGCCTCAGTATAGCATTCATTTTAATTTTGAGTTTAAATTTGAATAATAAGCTCAAAATCTACTCCATATCACCCTTAGCTTCACCACCATATGTCATAGCCAAACTCTCATTCATCAAAATGTTTTTCATTTTGATCTAGTATGCCTTATCCTTTTGGTACAACCTCCTAGAGAGGCTGCCATCTTAGAAGTGCTCTAATATAAATGCTTTATTTCAAAATTTCATCTATAAAGTATCTCAATATGAAAGAATTATGTTTGTTGTATTTAAGGAATCTTACAATGGTTGATCCAATCACTATGGACAAAAGCTAGTAGCTTCTAATTTGTGCACCACGCCTCCAAATCCGCAACACGTACTCTGAAGTGGATAGAAGGCTATGTCTAAGGAGTTCAAAATAAAGCTTAGCATGCATTAGGATGTCTAAATAGATAAGGACTTGCGCTTGCTTTGCAAGACCCAGTTGAATATATTGTTCTGAAAGATTTGTTGATCACCTTAAAAGTGTACAAATCTTCTAAAATATGCTATAGTACTAAGTTTAAACATTTGTATGTCCTTCAATGATAATTTCCTTTGATGATAATTATAATTTTTAAACCTAAGTGTCTAAGAATGTCTGATAGAAAAAAAATTAAAAATGGACTTGAAATTAAATTTGATTTGAAAAGCATGGAAGGTAATCTAAATTTTATAAAATCTCTTTTCAAATCTTTACTCTGGAATAGGTAACCTTGCCCATAAAACAATATTATGTCCCACATTGGTCAATCCATTTGACATTCTAATAAATATTGCAAGTTTTATAAAATAACCTCGAGTCCTCGAAACACCAGCATGTACTCCGACGATAATTTTAAATTCTTAATCTAAACGTTTGAGAAAGTTGTACAATTAAAATATAAAAAAAATTAAATTATTTTATTTTAGCAATGTGTGCATGTAATCAAAATTTTTAAAATTTTCTTTTAAAACTTTTAAATTTAATATCATTAGGTTATGCATGGTCTAAAATGAATTGTATTGCCTATAAGGTAAGGTCGTAAATCCTACATTGTTAGTCCAATCCAGTATGATCCTCCTCTCTATAAAGGCAGGAGTTAACAGAACTACTATTTTTTTAAATATTTAAGAAATTGAATTCAGTCAAATTACAAATCTAAGAGTTCCATGAAATATTCTTGATAATAGAGGTGTTAAATGTGAACATCAACCGAAGAGGTCGACTCAAAAAATTAAGTTTTCAATTCGTAAAGATATAAAAATTATTCAAATGAAATATATCATTAAGGCTAAAGACCAAAACACCATCCACTCTCTACAACCGTTTATCGAGGATGACAAATTTGTCAGTAACTTAAGCCCATGTAAAGCTAAGGTCATGCCAAGTATATATTACTATATTCATGCTCAAAATAATATGTTCTAGTAAGAATTAAAAATGTAATCTTAATCCTCTGTCAACATGGTTTGATTATTAAGGGTAAGTGAGGTAACTACAGATTATTAAAAAACTATTGCGCATAAGATGACTGTATGTTTATTTTTTGCAGTTTGAAATAGTTAGGTTGTAGTTGTTTCTGAATAAATGACTTTTATGTCTTTGTACTATAATTTTATTTATAACATAACTATTCATATTAGCACATTTCATACTTGAAATCAAATATCCAGCTTGAATGTTACAAAATAAAAACAGACATCTCACAAAATAGTGAGTAACACAATAATCAAAATTAAAAAAAAAACTATTAAAATAACAATTAATAGAATGATAATATTCTTTTTAAATTATAATTAACTTATGTTACGAGATAAACCGCTATCCAAGAAAACTCGACACGCCCACTATCGATGGTGGATTTATGCAACCCATCAGCACACCTAAAGAACTCACAGTTTGATGTTCTTTTCCTCGGGCACCTGTAAAACTATCTCTCATAGCTATGTGGCTATCACGAGTTAGACAGAAAACATTGTAGATCACAGTAGCAGTACAAGCTCCGGAGGTATCGAAAGTTCTCGACCTCATCTTTTCAGATGATTTTAAAACAATGAAGCACAAATATTTAAAAACAACATTAGTGAAAAAAAATATTCAAAGTAATCAATGCAAGTTTTATTTAACTGAAATCTCAAAAAATCTAACATAAACCAACGAATCTGTCACTACAAGAAGACAACAAACCTTATAAAAAAATGTTATTAGTTGTCTTTAAACCAAGTAATACTTAGCTCATATGTCAAATATGCATATCACCACAAAATACCATCCAGAGGAAAATCAAAAGTCATGGCACTGAAAATTGAGAAGAACTTAGTTACTTTCATTGAGATCTCACATATGACAAGAACCAAAAGTGAAATATAGGTCATCCAGAAGACCTTTAAGGTCGAATGTCTCATCATAAACCTCCAAAGCAAAAAAAACATGCAATATTCATATTACATATTTTATCCAAGTTTGCCTCATCAGCCATGTACCTGGTAAATAATACATCCATAAGAAATAGAAAAAAAATTGAGATTCAAAATATGCATGCCTTGCATAAAACATCCATCTACCAAAAAATAAATATATTCACAACACATTGCAATTAAGGTGGCAACAAAAACAGACAATCCCTCAATTTGGCCTCCAACTATGACACATTTGATTCATTCCCTCAATTCTATCATCCCCCTCTCCCGGCACCTTCATCATCCTGGATGCAAATCTCAAGCAATTCACCTTGAGTCTATGATAAAGTTTGTCTTAAGTAATATTTATACGCTTTAACAGGGACATGTGAATGATCTTCATCAGCTCTACTGAAATCAATGTCGTTCCACAAAGGATGTTGTCGAATATAATTGTATAAAAACATTGTGGCGACCACAATCTACACTTGTTTAGAAAAAGAATGTCGGCATATCCCACAGCATGACTAATTTCTTTTTCCAAACTTCACATGACCTTTCAATGACACGGCGTAAATAAAAGCGTCACTTATTGAATATCTCTTTCTTACCCCGAGTGATATTGTTAACTCTCTCAAAATTAGGAATATGATATTTGGTATCAGCAAAGGGCTTGAGATACCCTTTTGGTAATGGATATCTAGCGTCAACCAAATAATATTTATTTAATATAAAAACAATCATGAGTGTGTGCAAGATATTAGCATTTTCTTTGTTAATATTCAAGCTAACATGGAGGTAGCTTCGGAAAGTTATACTATTTAGTTCGTGTAGCAAAATTAAAAATATGACTGTTATGTGCATTTGTGTTCATATCCGGCCATAGCAAATATGAATCATTTATTGAAATCACATACAACAACACATTTTGTGTTGGTGGTCGACATCATCCAATATATGCAATCTTTTCACAATTGAGAATACATGTATCAAAATGTGTTTCATCAATCGCTCCAACACAATCCTGAAATAGTTACCAATTATATTAGAGACATTGTGTTCAAGTTGATTTAGAAAAATATAAACACATGAAACTACCTTAACATATAGCATATAACACTGATCATGTGAAGTCTACACGGGTGTGCTTTGGAATGAAGACTTTTGATGACAAACCAATCTGAGCATTTAGCTTAATTGAGATATATCTGCTGATAGTTTTGGATGAGTGTTAGAAAAGTTTCATGACACCTCTCATGAACTCATTTTGTGATAAAATATAGAGTTATAGCCAACACCTCTCTTGAAATCATCATGGACGAGCCATGGAGACTATGATTTATGTGAAATTCCTTCAATAGATCAGTGAAAATAGATTGTGTCATTCGAAACATCTTAAATCTTGTGGGGTGACCCACAAGCAACTCCCCAACCCATTTGTCGCCTACGTAGTGGAAGTCATGCAACAAACCAAGCCATCCTCCCCACAAGAAACTCCCCAACCTGAGCACCATATTTCGACATAACCAAATAGAGAACAAAGCATCATATTTCGGATCACCAACTACACCCTAATTTCCCCATGCCAACAATCACAGCATAGAGAAACTAAGTCATCCTCCAATTTCCAACATGATTTCCACGTACAAAAAAAAATCACAACACCATAATTTCCACATACCAAGAAAAACGCAAAATCAACATCACAACACAGCCATCCTCCAATCCATCAACCAACTATAGAGCACAAAGAAACCAGGCCATCACCGAGCACAAAGAAACACAAGTAATTGCAAAATAAAAATGTGTGTATGTAAGGAATGCCTTGGGGCGACGGAAAGCAAAGGATCCAAATGGAGCCGAAGAATAGAGGGGAGAGGAAGAGGGAGGGGGAGCTCACCACAACAACCACCGGAACTAAAGGAACCTGTTTGGAACCAACCCTAACAATCAAATCCACCGAATAACAAAGAGGAGAGAGAGAAGAAAGGCAAGCTCACCGCAACAACCACCGCAACAAAAAAGAACCAGACGAAACCCAAGCCATCAAAGCCACAGAGTAGAGGGGGCACGCGAGTTTCGAGTGGGATACGAGAGCACAGAGAATCGAGGGGGGCAAGGGGATTGAGGGTAATATTATTGTGAATAAACGTATCCTATGTTTAATAAGCTTTACCCAAATCGCAACACTGCAGCGAATTCCAAATGCCCTTCTCCGGCATTTCCCCACCACACCATGCCTTTTAAGCCACGCCAAACATGTCCTAAGTCTCACAAACGAAGCAATCAAGATCAAAACCCTCTAACCAAGTGATTTGGCCAATAGACTTCAATATGTTATAGTCACGAGTGTACCTGTATGTCACTCAATATTTTTTTCAACACTGAGGGTCTGTTTGGGGCAGCTGCAGCTTATCCAGCTTCTGCTGATAAGTAGCTTATCCTGATAATCTGCTGATGAGCAGCTGATCCGGATAAGCTGACTGGCTGTTTGGTTTGTGTGTTTGGAAAACAACTGATTCTGGATAAATGAATATTCTGCCCATGTTTTGAATAAGCTGTTTGGTTTGTGCGTTTTGTAAACAACTTATTTATAGATTTTTTAGTTAAATGAACAATCTATCACGCAGAATTTGTAATTTTCTCAACAAAATTAAAGTTCAAATGTTAAGAAATGAAAATACAAGAGTTGAGTTAAAAGCGGCATACATATTATTTAAAACGACAATTACGTTCATACCCTGCTCACAAGATTGGTTTATGAATAAAATACTACTAACACTTTGTACGTTGTCATAAATTACAACATGCCAAGCATGGAACAGAAAATATTCCTTATTGTATCACACCATTCCAGCATAGTAGTTAGAAGAACCCCAACACAAATTGCATGGAACACATATAGATTGGTAGAATGAAAAGCATAATATCACAAGTTGTCAAAAGGAAATGTTCTTCCATGCTCTAAATTTAAAACTCAATGAAATGAGTTGAGCAAGATTCAAAGGCTTCAAAAGCACGTTTAGAATTGTTTGAAAAAACTATTAATATACTAACAGTTACTCTTAAGTATTGACTTCAAATTTTCAAGATAAACGGATGCCCTTCCAAACAAAACATCCTCTTTCATTTTGTTATAACTTCCATATCAATTTACAACTACTTCTAAAGCACCGCAACCTCAATCTTAACACAATTTTTACAAACAATTATATTTTTTACAGGACACCACAACACTATAGCACAACATCACAGAGATCGACGCTAAAACAAATCCCAATAAAGGCAAACAACCATAAAATCAAACCACTCCATAAAGAAAATTAGGGCTTGAATAATTCATGATATTAGTACTCCTGCATATAAAACTATTCATCAATACATAAAAGAAAAAAAGGGATAATTAGAAAATGAAAATAATAGGATTTCTAAAAAATGATAAATCAAACATATAAGTAGCAGAAAAAAATCGCACCTTGGCTGGTGACAAGTGAAGATCGAAAAGCGGATACAATGCAGAAGAGAACGATAAGAGGAAAGATAAACCCTCCATAGCATGAGGTATTTGCCGCTGCAAGCATTGCTGGTTGGAGGAGCGAAGCAGGAGAAAAGGAGGGGAAGCGAGGTGGAGATCTTCAACAAAAATTATGGAAATTATAGCTATACATTGACAATATAAATAAAGTTAAGTGAAGAAGGGGATACCGTGGCTGTGAGAAAACCAAAATGAAGAACGAAAACTTGCTTGCACGCAACTACAAGGGGTACCGTCGGGGGGACACCTGGAAGAAGCCATCAGGCGGAGAAGGATGTGGAGGCTGCCGGCGCCGAGGTAGACGAAGAGCTCGAAGTGGTATATGCGGAATGGAAGGGGCCGAGAGAAGCGAGAAATGCTTCCCTCGAGATCGAGCGTGAGATGAGAACAGGTAGGGTTTTTTGCAGAGCAAGAGGCGAGGGGACTTCAGATCGAGTTAGGGAATGAGATGGAGCGACGGAGGAGACGGAGAGCATAAGGGGCACGGGAGGAATAAAACTTCAAACGCCAACCGAATACGCGGAACGCAGGCTTCATGCCACGGCTCGCGCTTTAAGAAATTAAAAACGAGGTTTTGGAATAAGCAGATCGAACGTGTGATCCAAACAGGAGGGTGGCGTTTTCAAAACATCGCCCGCACTTATAAGCTGTCCCAAACGGGCCTTGAGTTGTGCATCATAAAGTATACTTGATCACACACAATTTTATGTTAGCTAAAGTCAACTTGAATTTATCCTTCTATATAGACGTCTACCCTAAGTCTACAAGTTCCACTTGAACAAAGCGACTCGTGGCCACCAAGAAGGATCCTTACTATGGACAAATAAACCACAGAATCTTGATCGGGTTTGTCACATTTTCTTCCACCATCTTCTCTAATTTCACTGTGATAATTTTATAATTTCAAAACTTAAACTTGCTTATATTATATGCTAAGTCTGAATACTTAGTATCTAATAACTAACATTAATCCAAAGTACTACCGTTATGAGTTTGCGCCTATGAAAAATATCAAATTTCAGATATTAAAGTACTCAACATGAGAGTGACATTTTTGGGTGATCTTATCTACTATCCCATCTGTGTTTTGAAATTTGATCTGAAACCTCACGTATCTTTCTCTTTTTTTTTTTTCATTCTTTAGAGTGACAACGGCGCGGGAATATTCAGAGCCCGCAAAATTATGTTATATTTGAATAGACTAAACATGTTTTATTTCAAATTAAAGCATAAAAAAAGAAAACAAAAAACAAAAACAATAACAAAACAACCTCTAAACTTTCAATTTTTTAAATTACTATTGTTATAACATAAAAGTGATGAATCATCTCTCACATTCTAAATCTTACATTAGATTATTAGATTTGCATGCATACTATCATTATCAAATTAAATAAAATTGGAAGCCATGTTAATTTTAATAATCTAGACTGAAACTGAGTTTTGATTTTCAAGTAAAAATCACATGATTGAAGAAAAAGATTACAATAGCATCATCAATTTAAAAAAAAAATTTAATTAGATGATTCGGCACTTACTTGAATTGAGCCAACATGAGCTTTGCCTGATTTTGACTTGATCGAACTTGACTTCAACTATATCTCCAATGAAAATCAAAAAATTCGGTCAAATCTTCACAGCGCAATTACCATGCTAAAGAAAACATAAAATTAATGGTTGCTACATCCTTGTCTTTCCTAACTGATTGATACTTGGAGAAACCTACAAGGAATCATTCTTTTATTAACAAAATGAATATAAATTATAAGGAGCGAGACTTAGCTTTCAGAATAATAAAATATTCCTTACCTTTTGTCTTCTTCTTCCTCCTCTTCTTTCCACTTTGCATATTTAAAACCATCTAAAAAAGAAAAAATAAAAAATAATAGTGCAGCAGCATCAAGGTTGGTTGTAGCCGGAGGAAGAACGACTAGGTTGAGTGCATGACGCTCGCAACATGCAGGTCACCCAAATTCCAAATACAAGACTTACAGACAGTAATGTCGTCAAAAAACAGGAAAATTTACATACATAGCACACAATTCTTTTGTATTTACATATTTAACACCTAACTTTCATACTTGCATTTATATAACGCTTTGGTGTGATAAACCTGTGCATGAAAATGTGTATTCCACTGTTATAAAAAATAGTTGATGGTGATACTTTTGATGCAATATTAAAGATTTGAGTGCCATGAATGTAAATATTGAAATTTGGGTGTTAGATATGTAAATACATAAAAATGTGTGCTAGGTATGTAAATGCCCAAAAAGAAAAACAAAAAATAATAAAAATACAAGAATTTATATACAGATGCAGCTGGACTCGCATATATTTGCAATGAAAGTTACATTAAAATACTACTAATGTGCAAGCTTAGGCATCTTATCCTGTTATATATACAAACATAAGAAATTTAACACAGCGTCAAATGAAAAAAAAAAGTTACAAAAAAACCANTATCAAAAAGCCTATTTGAAGCCTGAAAAAGTTTGAGGCGAAATTGAACTAAAATGTTTGATTTATTTTAACTTATGTTTGGGGGCAGCTGTTTTCTTATATTAGTTTGTTTGGGGCAACTTTTTCACAACTATTATTTAGACCTCTGCTGTTATATTTCTGCTCGATTGCAGCTTTATTGCTTTATAATATTGTTGTAATAAGATGTAATTTCTTACAATCAGTGTGCTAGTATTAGTTTTAAGCTGTTTGTTTCTATTTTTTTTAAAAAGCAATTCAACAACAGTTCTANTGAAATCTTATCAAACAGAATCAATTATCAAAAAGCCTATTTGAAGCCTGAAAAAGTTTGAGGCGAAATTGACCTAAAATGTTTGATTTATTTTAACGTGTGTTTGGGGGCAGCTGTTATCTTATATTAGTTTGTTTGGGGCAACTTTTTCACAACTATTATTTAGACCTCTGCTGTTATATTTCTGCTCGATTGCAGCTTTATTGCTTTATAATATTGTTGTAATAAGATGTAATTTCTTACAATCAGTGTGTTAGTATTAGTTTTAAGCTGTTTGTTTCTATTTTTTTTAAAAAGCAATTCAACAACAGTTCTCAAGTACATCTACAAACACCTCCAACTACTCCAAATAAACCCTAAATGTCATAGTAGAATTCATATGAGAAAAATAAATTTTGTTTGAAAATTATGGGTATTACACTTTCATTTTCATTTTAAAAGAGGAAGATTTGCATGAATGCTACTCAATTCCTATGCATTTACATATCTAACACAT